>OU015492.1:76270065-76275065 GCA_907164885.2 Dolomedes plantarius
ATGCTCCACCAGCCTGAAGAGTCCCCTGTTTATATGCCCGGTCCATGGATTCATGAGGTTGTCTCCATACTCGTACACATCCATCAGCCCGATACAATTGGAAACGAGACTCGTGAGACCAGGCAACGTGTTTCCAGTCATCAATAGTCAAATGGAGGTGTTGGCGGGCAGTCAAAGAGTAAAGCTTTGTGCCGTGCAGTCAACAACGGTACACGAATGGGCCGAAAGCCTATATCGATGACGGTTCGTTGAACAGTTCGCACGCTGACACTTGTTGATGCAGCATTGAAACTTGTTGCCGGCCTCGAAATCGGCAGTAATTTGAGTAAGTGTTGCCCGTCTATCTCTTTTAAGGATTCTCGTCAGTCGTCGACGATCCAATTCTTTCAAGGTCTTTTTCCGGCCGCATCGCTGTCGGAGATTTGATGTTTTACCGGATATCTGATATTCACGGTTATACTCTTGAAATGGTCATGTGCAAAAGTCCAAATTGCATCGCTACCTTGGCGATGCTATGTCCCATCTTTCGTGCGCTGACTATAACACCAAAGCCACATAAATCGGGATAATCTGCCACTGTACCAGCAGGAACTGATCTAACAGCTTCGCCAGACACCTGTTGTCTTATATAGGCTCTGCCGACCGGATCGCGTTACGTTGATTGGTTTGATATCTCCATTATTTGCATATGCACACCCATGCCAGTTTTTTTGGTTCTTTAGTATATATCTATATATCTATATATATCTATATCTATCTATCTATCTATCTATATATATATATATATATATATATATATATATATATATATATATATATATATACACTCGTCAAAAGTGAAATTGCAACACCATGAAGGAATGAGCGTAGCGAGGTGAAAATAACAGGATCGGTAGATGTCAGAGACATATGCAAATGATTAAATGCGCGTGCGCATCTGGTCACATGATACCCAGTTCCTGGCTGATAAAATCCAGTAGCTGGCCCGCTCTTTATATTCTATCAATGGCAGATTATTGTTATAACGGAACTTGAAGAAGGGTAGAAAATGCCTCGGACACATCAGCGAGCTGAATACCATCAGTTATCGTCTGAGGAACGAGAACGTATCCTAGAACTGCATGAGCTCGGTTTGTCCATGCGCGCAATTTCCAGTCGTGTTGGACGAAACGTCAGAACAATTCAGCGATGCGTGGCACGATGAACGAAGGACCATCTGAGAACACGGCAAAGAGGCAGTGTATCATCCAGGTGAATGTCAGATCGCACTGATAGGCTATTTTGGCGAATATTTCGTGGGGACCCGTTCGCCACGGCAAGTCATATTCAAACCTACCTACCATTGTCAGATGGGGCATCTGTCTCCTGCCAAACCATCCATAACAGGTTGCATGAGGTAGGGATGCGCGCACGGCGGCCAGCCACTGGGGTTCCTTTAACCATTCGACACAGGGCTGCCCGTCTGGCTTGGTGTCGACGTGATCATTACTGGACGAACTAATGGTATCGGGTAATGTTTTCAGATGAATCCCGATTTTTTTTATCGAGGAATGACGGTCGTGAACATGTGTGGCGACTTCGGGGAGAACGTTACATACAAGCCCATATTGTCGAACGTCACACCAGCCGCACACCGGGCTTCATGGTTTGGGGTGGCATCATGTTCGGACAGCGGACAACCCTTGTAAACATTACTGGCAGTTTAACATCGGACCGGTACGTAACACAAGTTGTTATGTCTGTGGTTCGGCCACTTGTGCAGGCTTCCCCCGCACGTTATTCCAGCAGAACAATGCCTGGCCTCGTGACGCAAGTCACACTATGAACTGCCTCAATGGAATTCACATCCTTCCCTGGCCGGCAGCCTCGCCCGACCTCTCTCCCATCGAGCATGTGTGGGGTGACATCGGACTTGCGGTGCACAGGGCACCGTAGCCGCATACCGTAGATTAACTGAGAGCTACAGAGGATTTGGCTTGGCAAGGAATATCTCAGAAGACCGTTAATAGCCTCATAGACAGTATGCCTCGCCGTTTAGAGGTCTGTATAGCTGCCGATGGTGATCACATTCGATACTGAATAAACAGTTTAATTTTCCATATCTTTGTTTGTTTCTTTAATCATCTGCAAATGTGTCTTACCTCTAGCGATCCTGTTATTTTCACATCGCTACGAGCATTCCTTCATGGTGTTGCAATTTCACTTTTGATATATATATATATATATATATATTGTGTGTGTGTGTGTGTGTGTGTGTGTGTGTGTGTGTGTGTGTGTGTGTGTGTGTGTGTGTGTGTGTGTGTGTGTGTGTGTGTGTGTGTGTGTGTGTGTGTGTGTGTGCGTGCGTGCGTGCGTGCGTGCGTGCGTGCGTGCGTGCGTGCGTGCGTGCGTGCGTGCGTGCGTGCGTGCGTGCGTGCGTGCGCGCGCGCGCGCGCGCGCGCGCGCGCGAAAAAATTTGTATGTTCACAATTTTTTTCAAATTCTTTTGAAATAACTTCCTGTTCAGTATTGAAAATAATCTATATCGGTGTCACTCCATTTTCCATGTGGTATCATACAGAGACTGAAGCATTTGATATCTTTTGAAACATTAAAATACCTTTGCTCTGTAAAAACGCAAATAAAAATAGACTTGAAAATACTCTAAAGAGTACGAGACAATTTGAAAAAAAATTAATAAATTTTGTCATAGGATATCACGAAGATATATGTCACAGTTGAATTAAAGCGAAATTTTGATCGATAAAATTTTTAACAAAGATATGATTTCGTTAAAAAGTTTCAGTTTTAAATAATACCTGAGTTTCTCTTCCGTAAATATACCCGAGTTGCTTTTTTCATTACAGTTTCAATATGTTTAAATGCTTGCGAATAATTTGTATGCTCTACGCAGTGGCTCTAATCGTCTTCTTAATCCAATAAGTCACCCAACGAGTCGTAAAACTTTGGTTTTCAAATGCCGCGCGGCATCTTAATGAGTCGGAATCTTTTGAGCTGACTGAATTCCAGCTTAAGTTTTTGAAATGAATGTAGTTTTAATGTCATCTGAAATGATATTATGCCAGTTATCTTGAATTTCTGAAATGTCCGATAAGACACTGATAATATCACTCATTTCAACATTTAAAGTAGCATTATGTGCTTCAACTAGCAATTAAAAATTTGGTTTTGAGAAACAAAAGTCAAACATTAAGACATTCAAGTCATGATTTGCATATACAATTTATATGCAAAACATGATTGCCCTTTCAGAATTATTTGTGTTTTTCAGCTTATTGACAAGTGGTTTAGTTCAAACAGATTCTTGGGGAGCATCTTGCTATTGGAACATTATGAAGAAAGTCTTTGGCAGTTCTTTATAATTTCCCCCCTTTGAAGACTGCTGCTGAAAGATTTATAATTTTGCTAAACGCTTCCAAAATACAAATATGACTTTTAACATAATTCAGTGCTGCCAGCTGCTCTGATATTATCACGCACAAGAAAAAAAATCATCAGGCATGTCTTTTTACTTTGTTCATGTCCGTCCAGCAATGTTATAATAAATGTATCGAAGTTAAAAAGCTTAACCAGCGTTTTACTTTCGTAATGGCTGAAAAAAAATGAATCTTGTAGTTCATGAAGTATTTTACTGCTTTTATTTTTCTGTCATAAAAATTAATAAATATTAATCTATTGTATCAATTGAGTCCTTGCTGACATCTTTATATAGGGAGCAATGTTGATTCACCTTCATAGTGCTCGCGTAATAAAGTAGCCAACGAAAAATCTTGATGTATGCATAAGAGAGTGTCTTCCGACAAGTGGCAACGGCTTTGTAAAAAGTCCTTTCTGATATTACACAACTAGCAAAAAAACTACCAAAGTCATCACCCAACTTGATGTCAAGCACTTCTTCTTTTGAGGACTGTCAGTAGCAATTGCAAATTGGGCCAAACTAAAAACATGAACACGGCCCGACTTAGTCTAATTGGGGCCCGGGGCAAAAACTTCTTTGGGGGCCCCCCTCTGCTTCACTACTTCAGTAATGAAGAACTTAATACTTATTACTAAACTTTCTATTCGATTTGGGGGCCCCCCTCTGATGTGGGGGCCCGGGGCAACTGCCCCGTATGCCCCTGCCTTAGTCAGGCTCTGAACATGAACCAATATAGGAGCAAGAATTGGGGGAATCTTTTTTTTATTATTATTCGAGCAGTTCTAGTTAGCCGACGACTTTCTGGTAATTGTGAGTCAAACAAAAATAAGAGAATTCTAATATAACATTAAAATGCAATACAAGATATTAGTTGTAGAATCATTTCGCTCCAGCAACTTTAATTTATTCGCTAGAAATATGTAATTCTTGACATATTTCTCACATCCGTAATATTATCGTCAAAGCAAGGCTTTTCCAATTTACAACAACTTTCGTCAAGATTTAATTTTTTTTGAGAAAGTTATAAAAATAACACCAATTTAAACAATTTCATCTTTTTCTTTCTTTCAGAGTATGAGGAACGCATTAAAGGTTCAAAACCGTACCACTAACTTTTCATATAAAGTGATATAATTTTATTTATAATGCATTGTAATCGAAATAATTTAGGCAGCTGGACTTAATTTCCTGTAGGCAAACATTTTATTAATGTTCGTTGATGTAAATTTTACATACATTAAACAGAGTAAAATTATTGAAATTTTAAAAATCAAGCAGAAGGTATACATATTATCTGAAGTAATAGACAATGGGCCTGTTCACATAAAATCCGTCTTCGTCAGCGTTTCTCGAATTGAAATATATTTAACCAATTACCCAGGCCCCGTAAAGTCTCTGGGTGGCCCTGTCTATGTGAACAGCAGGGGCGGCTCCAGTCCAGAGTTTTTTTTTTTTTGGGGGGGGGGGCATCGTCGGCTCTTAGGGTTATATATATATATATATATATATATATATATATAATAGCCGTTGTCTCTGTATAACACTTCCGGGCTGTACTCATCTTTCAAATGAAGCCCTCAGT
>OU015492.1:76280065-76520625 GCA_907164885.2 Dolomedes plantarius
ACATCATTTCTTCACAACGCAATCCTGTCCTTGTTCTGAGTCACTTTGAAACTGTTTTCCCTCTAATTAATGGAAAAATATTTACTGTTAACGAGCGATATCGGATAATTCTGCCAGCTGACGTTTATCCATTCATCCCCTAGCCTTCACCGAAAGGCGAGGTATTGCGTGATCCATAAAGGCGTTAAGGGAACAAGGGACCTTCAATCTCGTTCTTCTTTAATTTTCAATATTTTACTCTATATACACCATGAGTATAATAAGTATTCTTTTCTACTATATTGAAGAAGCTTAGAATCCACAAATAAGTATTTTGTGGAGGAATAAGACCTGTTTATCAAAAAATTCTTCAAAAATTCTAGAACTTTTCAAAAGGCTCCATGCGTATTCATTTTCCTCTGATATCTTCAAATTTCTCAGAATTGTTAATTAAAGTGTTTGTCACAAAACTGTGCATAATTCTTTGAAATCACAAATATTTTTCAAATTTGTAGACCATAAAGTAAAGTAAAAACATAAAAAAACATAAAAATAGAAGGCAGAACAGAAAAAATATTTTAGACTTTAGATTCATACAAAAAAATGCACATTTATATTTATATACATATGGTAAACGTATAATGCAAAATTTAAGGATTTTAATTAATACAGAATGCGCATAGGGCATTTTGAAAAACGTTAGCATTTTTGAAAATTTTTTGAAAATGAGGCAGCATTCTGCCAAAAATTCCTTATTTTGAATTTCAAGGGTTTTCAATGTAGTAAAAAAGAAAATAATTATTCTCATCTTGTATATCGAGTTAAATATTGTAAATTGAAAAATTCGAATTTGAAGGTCCCTTGTCCCCTTAAAAGGCCCATTGCGGAGTAGCAGGTAACGAGATCGCGGACGAGATGACCACCCTGGCCGCCAATATGGGTCCGATGCAGTCACCTCCGCGATCTTTGACGGGATGCAGAAATGCATCAGTAAGCGTGATCCGAAAAGTTAAAAAAAGAGAGAGAGAGAAAATAAAAAAAGAGATGTTGGTAGCTTATAATGGGTGCACTGTATAAGTAAACCATTATCAACACCTGGTGCCACCCCAACTTTGACCGAGCACCTCCAAAGGGTTACATCTGGAGGGTTCGTATCTTCCAACCCCCGGCTGACATCGTGAGAGGACATATCAGGAAAAAAATGAACTGTAAAGGGGAAGAACGTACCAACGCCTGCAGATCCGAAGCTCTACCGAGACGTTCCTCGAGCTACGGCTACGTTTGCTGCGAGGGCCACAATCAGTTACATAGTAACCGTCCATTACCTATCCCGGTTTCACCTGACTGGCTCCTCAAATGTCTGGCAGCCATAGGAGGAAACGTTGGGGCAAATACATATTAGGTGCTCTGCCACTAATATGGCTCGAGAATCCCAGATGAGCCCTGGCTGTGGAGATGGATGGTCGCCGCTGGGGTTGCTCGGTCTAAATTGTGGTGGCAGCCTTTTCCCCAGCAGAGATTCAATCCTGGAAGGCCTTAGTCGGTATGTCGGGCCCTGTCTGGTACATTGCAAATTGGAACTGCTGCAAAATAAACGTTATGGACTGTCCTGACGAAGGCATACCATATATATCGGGTCATCGGGATCACCTGATACCGGACGTCTTCTCCAAGAAGAAAAAGGAGAAGTAGCCTGCTCCAAGAAGTAGCGTTAAAGCGACATAAGTGACATATGTAAACAAAAATACTTAAAGCTCAATCCTTAGAAATAAAATTTTAGTTTTTTGTTTGTTATTTTTATATTTATTAAAGAAAGATAGTAAATCCACTGTAGCAGACTTCACTCATTCATGTTTTGCCCCAAGTTAAAATTTGAAAGTCGTCCAAATTTTGATCTTTTAGTATGTACTTATATCTGGATATTAATAAAATTTGGTTATTACGTATTTCACCATAACTACTAACCATTAACTTTAGAATTATCTGAATAAAATTTTTATTTACATCGAATCTTGACTTTTAGAAGGTAAAAATAAATTGAAATTTTATAAGTCAATAGTATAAACCAGGGGTGCCCAAAGTGGTCGATATCGACCCCAAGGGGTCGATGAATACACGAAGGTCGAAAGGGGATCGATGAATACACGAGGGTTGAAAGGGGTCGGTTAATACTAAAGAGGATCAATTAAACTGTCTAGGAAAAAAATAGAATATTCCAGTAAAAATTCGAAGTACGGATATGATCAACTACTAACTACCCTAGTTATAGCTTGAGTTTTGCCTTAGCCTACGCTGCTTTCAGCATGTGTTACTCTCTTTTCACGCATCTGGCAACGGTACTAATATTGCAAACATATTATGAACGCTGGTGATTCATTATACAAGACACGCGTTGCACTGTTACACTGTAGTAAGTTTGTCACTCTATTTTATATCTAAATTTAGATATTTTGTCCTGTACAGAGAAAATATCGTAATGCATCGAAAATCCTTAAATTTAGTTACTTTTATCCTATTTAATGGTATTTTTATTATCTTTTTCCTATCTAATGGTACTAAATAGATAAAATTGTGATACAGTTATAATTCCTTCCAATTCTAAATATCTATTGTTAGTAAAAAGTAGCAATGCTGCACTGTGAGAAAAAACAGGAAGTTCTTTATAGCTCGTGCGGGAGTAAGTTGAGTCGGAGTAAGTCGTGCTGGAGTAAGAAATTTAGAGTTCGGCCAAATTTGAATACATACTTGAAGTCATCTGCTAGTGTTGATAAAGAAGGAGGACTGAAGACATCCTACAGCATCTCTCTTAATATAGCAAGGAAAGGCAAACCTTATACTATTGGTGAAGAGATTATAATACCAGCTATAAATGATGTAATTGAAAATGTTATGAAGAAAGACTCTCAACCAGGCCCGGACTGGCTCCTTTGGGGGCCCTGGGATAGAGACTGTGGATGGCCCCCCCCCCCTTACGAAACGGGGTTTCCTGGGTCCTCCCCCCCCGGACAATTTTTGAAAATCACATGCCTGAAAACCACATTTTTCGCTATTTTGACACTTAGAAAGTATTTGAGTTAAGGCAGGATCTTTGTCAAAAGTTAAACTATTCTGTTATAGTTTACTTACGTTTGCAATACTTTTTATATTATTTTCATTATATCTAATCTTATTACACAGAGAAAAAATAGTAATCAATTACAAGTGGTTTATTACTTGAAAATGAGAGTGAGAAACATTTTTAGATTTAGACAACTTAACCTGTGGTAAAGCCATCATCTAAATCCTGCTGCAGTACCACAATAAAAAAATGAAAAATAATTAGGGAAAACACTAACGAGTAAGACAAGCATGTGTAAAGAAAAAGTTGTATTTTACTACGATTACATTTTTAAAATCAAAAGAAAAAAGGATAGATTATACAAATGAATTATTTACAATTTAAATGAAGAAGTAACCTAGCCTAACAGCTTTTTGGCCAGTTCTTCACTAATCCTGGCTATTTTATCTATAATTAAATTTTTATCTAAATTATAAAATAAGTCTCTTTCTACATTAATAAATAGGAGATTACACATAAGGTCTTGGCTTAAAGTAGACCTAATTCGATTTTCAATGATTTTAAGTTTAGAAAACACCCTTTCACAGGTGACTTGTGTACAAGGTATAGTTTGAACAAATTTGTAAGCTATATACAGGTTGGTAAATAGTCCAGATTGTGAGAGTTGGAAAATAACAGAAAAGGCGCAACACAAACACTGAACACATTGTTTCTTGTCAGAGCAGTATCCATAAAAATCTTCAGATTCAGATTCAGATTCTAAATCATCCTCTTCACAGATTTTTTCAGCTTCATTCAGCTTGTCTTTTTTTCTCTCTCTTCCATTTTCGTTCTCAATTTTTGAAGTTGTCATAAAACTTTTGTATTGATCTGCAAACTGTTTCAGCATAACTAATTATCGACTTCTTTCAGTTTTACAAAGCTTAGAAATGGTGCAAAGGACATCCGTAGGAAAACTATCAAGTTTTTCGATTTCATGAAATTTCTTTGGGTCTAACCAGGAACAATCTCTCAAAATTTCTTTGCTTGGATTGAATCGCTCTTCGATACTCGTCTTAGCACAGTCTAAAATATCGAAAAAGACCAATTTATAGTTTTGAACAGTTGAGATTCCAGTAGCTTCGTCTTTTGATTTTTCACCAGGCATTACCTTTTCCTTGCAGGTTCATTTTTCCTTGAAATCTACTTCCACTTACATTAATCTTGTAATCTTGTAAACTGCTATTAACTGTACTAGCATATTTTGCTTTTGAATACAGAACCTCAAAGTATTTATCACTTTTTTTATCGCCTACTTGTTGAAGCAGCGTCTGTACCAAGTTCCAGGTGGTAGAATAGTCAATGGTTTTACTTTGCATATATTGTCGCGTAGATTCGAATTTATATCACAGGAAATCAATGCGAGAGCTGCACTAGAGAACTTTATTCAACCTGAACTGAACGCTAGCTCGACTTATATACAGTCACCGAACTTTCGCCGAATTTCTCAGAACACCAAGTACGTTTAAGAAAAGCAACTTGTATCCAGCGGGGATCGAACTCATCACCTTCAGAACCGCAGCCAAACACCTTACGCCTGTACCACGACAGCTACGCACAAGATTCGCTACAATATTTTGAAACAGGAGATATAACCAGAAATAAATCTAGCAAAACAATAGACATAAATATGTTCTCAAATTTGGACCATTGACTGATGAAATTGCTTGATATGAACTTTGATTTGTTGTCAAAACTTCCAATTGATATTTCTTTTAAAATGGTAATAAAATTGAATAGCTTCCATGGGTTTAAACTTTCTTCACTCCTTAACAACTCTACGTCAATAATGGAAAAAAGAGATTTGTGTTTGCTTCACCATTTTTTTTTTATGAGCAATATGTTTTCTTTTTGTTTCTCTCTCCCATACGGCCATTCTTTTGTAAGATGAGCTTATAAAAACAGCAGATTCTTCCACCAATCCAAATAAGTTTTCTTCTTGGAGCAACTTTGTTGTTGAATCAGCCACTACTAAGTACGTGTCCCATACAGTCAATGTAAATAAGATCTTCGTTTTCCTTTTTGAACTGATCTAACAGCTATCCATATCGTTAGCTCCATCAAATGAACACCCAACAATATTTGATGTTGCAATGCCACACTTGGCTAATTATGATTGTGTAAGTTCGTACAAAACAAGTCCACTTGAATCATCAACTACTGTTACTTTTTAAAGTCTTTCATATATCTTTCCTTGAATGACATAGCGGATGCAAATTGCCAGTTGGTCCATAATAGCTGCATCTTGGGAACTATGAACCATCACGCTGCATATTATGCTAGTGTGAAGGTCTTTCAAAATAATGTTACCGCCCATCGAACAAATTACTTTGATTAGCTTGTTGATAAAAATTGTTGAAAAAAAAATATTGCAGGTAGTCTCCTCTAACGAAACTGCCGCGGGTTATTAACGTGGGATTACTTATCGTAGCTTACCTTTTTTTTAAACGCATTTTCGTACTTTAACTGTTTGCTGCTACTGGGTTTGGCATTTATAACTCTCGACGCCCGACAATATTTTTCTCTCTGGAGGACCGATATTGAGGAACGTAATCCTACGTTAAAATGTCAACAGAGAGCCTCGTCCAATCGATCCTTCACAGAGAAAAAAAAGCCGGTCAGTTTTCGAAAGTTCCAGGTTTGCAGACACACTTCATGTGGGTTGAAAATAAAATGGGTCGACTGACCTATCTAATGTGTTCACCGCCTCACCCCAAAGCGAGCTGAATATCTTGTTTGCGGATTGATGAGATTTTCCTGTTTTCCTGACTCGCACTGCGGGAGATTTTCTTCGGAAGAGGGTCGGAAGCGGGTCGAAAGCTGTACTTTGAAGCAATTAGTAGCTTTTTGGCTGGGGAAATAGGAAAAATGGCGCTTGTCGACGAAACGGAGTGTCCACGTGTTATAGTGCATGTAAGTACATTTTTAATCTTTTGAACATTAAAATATATGCAAAATCCTTCATGTAAATCCGAATTATAGAGCATACTTCAACACAATAGAAATGTGAGAACTTTTAACGGAAGATTTGCTATTTGTTTAAATTTGAAATTGTTGTGTAAGGCTAAAGTTGCGACAATCGCATAAGCTATTGCATGTTTAACATATAACTCATATATGAATTATAGCTGTATATGGTTGAGCATATCATGATATTAGGTTTTTCTTGTCGCAAATCTTCCATGTGCTTGTGTGTGTGTGTGAGTGTCTGTGTGTGTGCGTACATGTATGTAATATCTAAACATTATGTATTAAAATTATTTTTACATTACATAAAAATCTCATCATAGAAAACTCTTAATTGAATGCAATTTTAATGAATAAATAGATTTTTATGATTTAAAAAAAACAAGAATACGATTTCTAAAAGTAATTTTTGACATCTACTGATATAACAGGAACACACAGCTTCTAAAATCCACTATAAAAAATAAGGTTGACAACTTATTTTACAGATATTAATGAGCTGTGTGTTCCTGTTATGCGCTTCGTACAACTTTTATTAATAACTCATCAATATTTTAAAAAAGCTTAGAACCACTGAAAAAAAAGTAAAAGCATGCAGTTTGTTTCATGCAATGCTACGAGTAGTATACGTATGTATATCTATTTGTGTGTACATATAAGTTGTGTTTGAAAGTCAAAGTTCATTCTAAAATCCAAATCTACAGATGATACCATCTGGCGATAACATTTAATTATAAACTCATTTGACATGGTCGAATTTAGAAAAATGGATAAACTAGAGGGTGAAATCAGGTTTTTAAAATTCATCTATACATTGCATTTATGTGTGGAAGTGTGTGTTTGTGAATAAGTAAATAAGAGAGTAGGAAATAAAAGAAATATCTTGTAACAGATGATGATCTATCTAGATAACTAATTCAAAATTCTACGAATTCTTTTCCTTTTATACTAATAATTGTCAGTTTATAAACTAATTTATTCTCCTAAAGATTTGATACATTTTAGCTTTATATAAACACCTTAAAACAGAAGGAATTCTGTAATGATAATAAGGTAGCTGGAAAATTCAAATTGAATTAATATTCATGCAGAATAGGGAGAGGGGGGGGAAATTGTTTTTGAAAATTTTCATGGCATGTATAAAGTAAAGTGGCAATTTTTCTTATCTAATATTAAAAACATAATTTGAAGTTTGTTTATTTTACAAACTAATGTTATTGTTCTGAGTTGTCATTTTAGCTGTATAAAATTTAAATGATTATCTAATTTGGGTAACAAAATTTCATTTAAAAAATTCGATGCAAACACTTTCAGACTAGGCATTTTGGAAAATTCTTTTAAACATGAAGTACATAATGAGGCAACATCTCATTATGTACTGCAAAAGTTAAAGATAAAAATAATTTTTTTTTAAAGTGTAAGTATTTATTACTAGTTGTGAAGTATGCTTTATAACTTTTAATGATAATATTTTTAATGTTCAATAGATTAAAGAAGTGCTAATTTGATTCATTTTAATTCAACGCAAACAATGTCAACTTTATATAATTTATAGTTCTCAGGATGGCAAGTATCAAATAAAGGTGTCTGGAATAAAATTATAAATCACTTGCTTCAAACTGAGATACATAAAGCAGTAACTAGGAATTATTACCAAAGCTTTAAATGATCTGTGTCTTATAATATTAAAAAAATAATCAAATGTGTGTATATATATATATATATTAAAAATTATATATATATATATATCTTATATATATATTTCTTCTGTCCGTGTGTATGTAACTGAACTCCTCCTAAACGACTGGACTGATTTTAATGAAATTTTGTGTGTGCGATGAAGTTGATTCGAGAATGGTTTAGATTCACAATTTGATCCAATAGAATATGTTTTTATATTTTTAATTAATTAATAAAAAACCAACAATTTATAAGGGGATGCGTCCGGTAAATGGAAGCTGTTACAGTTTGTGAAATCACCCATCTAGATAATGGCGTCCACGTTAGGTTTAGTTAGCAAACAGGGAGCGAAAAAATAAAAATAAATAAAATCAAAAATTTTCAAGTTATATATTAAACCAGAATAATAAATGAAAATAATAACCTCTCAAGTCAGATTTTATACTCTAAAATGGATCAGATCCAACGGCATATTGATACTCTCGACACGCGATGGAAAATTCAAATCAACCACGTTAAGTGACACGAGATCTTTTTTAATCGCTACTGCAATCCTCCTCGCCTATATCTTTGTGTCTATTGAAGAGCTAAAGACTAAGCTTCTATCCTGCTAACTTATTTCTGACTAAAAACTCCTCTGACATGTATAATCACCAGCCCACAACAACTTTCCAATAGCGAATATGTTTCACTTTACCCACTAGAACACCATGTTATCGTGGCGCATTCGAAAGGTCGCCAATTTGGAAAGTACCATGCTCTCGACCCGGGTTCGAATCCACAGTTGTGTAAATTTTGCTAGACCTGTTTTTTTCAGCTTTTTTTTTAAGGCTTTTTTATTTCAGCTTTTATTTTATTATTTTTTTAATTATTTAATTATTAATTTATTTTATTTTATTATTATTTTATTTAATTTTTAAAAATTATTATTTTTTTAAATTATTATTTTTATTTATTTTTATTTTTTTCAGATTTTTTATGACGAAATACCGAATATAGCTGAAATCTGAGGAGTTTATTATATATTTATACATTTTTAATTGTGTTTTCATATTATTAATATGTATAACATTTCGTATGCTTTTTTTCTATGTTATTTATACAGTGTTAATTTTTAAAATGATTTTGGTTAACAAACATTCTTAAAATCCCGGGCATCGCCGGGAACTTCAGCTAGAATTACAACGTTCGAACAGGACAACGTCTGTCGGGTCCGCTAGTATATATATATATATATATAGGCTCAATACACAACTCGCTTTAATCAACTCATTCAAAGAGTTTTTAAACTCACAAAGGCAGGTAAATGTACCCGTTTTCGAAAGTGGGTTGTAGGACCCACTTTCCAATGTGGGTTGTTTGACTCACCAAAAGCGAGTTCCACTGTGCAGTGGATTTCAACCCAGCAAAGTGAGTTCACCGACCAACTTTTTTTTCTCTGTGTTTAGTTGACTTTCCTGTAGTTTTTCTTTTGTTCATTATTTCCATTCTGTGATTTTTGCTGTCTTCAATACACTTTCTGACATGATCTTGTAAAATCACATCATAATTTGCAACCAACATGACCAGTTCAAGAAAATTACCATGATTTTCTATGAGTCCAGTGTTGTTGCTGCCGAGCGAGCTACCACGTGCGAATATAACGCACTATGTTTAAATCAAGGCACGTATAACCCCCCAGTTATGGGGTGGTTCTGGATTGGGGGAACTCTACTGTACTTATGAGCTAATAAACTAATTCCAACTTTCTTACCTGTATTTGATGTACCATTGTGACTCAAATGCTGACGTTGCGACTGAGAAGTGGAAGTAGTTAGCCAAGTATTTAAACTTTTGGAACTTTTTTCAACGTCTAAAGATTTTCTCTTCTTTTCTTTCCTTTTCGTAGCGTCACTTTGATACACACGTTTCATGTTGACACAACTGACTAGTGCACTAACAACAACATACACTGACTGAGAGGTGTAGTGGTAGGATGAAAACCGCCAAACTGTTTGAAACAACTGTTTTTCACTAAACAACGAGCAAACTGTTTTTCTGAACTGGCCCAAACACTTGGAACTGTTTGATGTGGGGATCAGACTTCCTGGAAACAATAGTCTGGGCAGCACTCCAGCCCCAAATTCATCATTATCATCGATCGTACGTGCAACTGGTGCTTCAGTGACCGCAAGGACCATTCATAAGCGGCTCAGAGAAAGGGGGCTGAGCTCACGATGCCCCTAGCGCCGACTACCATTGACCTCTGGACACCGATAAGCTCGTTTGCAGTGATATTGGGCACATTCGACCTGGAATGTCACTGACTGGAGTAGAATTTTCTTCAGTGATGAGTCCCGCTTCAAATTGAGCCCCGATGACCAGTGAATAAGTGTCTGGAGACGTCCCTGACTATCTTCCGCCATACGGGCCGACAACCAGGAGCGATAGTCTGGGGTGCCATTTCATTTCATAGCAAATTGTAATCATTTGTCTTTCCGTACATGTACATCACATCTACGGATTTTCGTTCCATTCGGATAACTCCTTCTGGGTGAGTCCTTTTTTTTTGTGTGTGTGTGTCCAAGAGTGTATCTGGAATCCAGGTAAAACACTTCAATAAAAACGTTTTCCGCTTTAATACAATATATATAAAGCTATTTTTATTTCTGAATTAAAGCGTAAAAAAATATTAATCTATATATATAAAGGAAGAAGTCCTGACATATATACACGTATCAACGCCCAGCAAAAACTATTGGAGATACAGATATCAAATTTTAGGAGCTTATTACTTTTGTGCTGAAGGCGTCATTTAAGAAGCGATTTTTCAAAATTCACTCCCCAAGGGGGGAGGGGGTAAAACGTGTTTTTTACATATTCCTTCATATCTCAAAGAAGGAAATTGATATCCATAAGATTCTTGCTTTAAAATGAAAGGAACGCGAATACCTACAAATCAATTTCAGGATTTTCCAAAATTCGGCCTCCAAGAGGGGAGGGGGCTAAACGTGTTTTTCACACATTCCTTCATATCTCAAAGAAAGAAACTGATATCCATAAGATTCTTGATTTAAAATGCAACAAACAGGATTAAATGTAACAAACACGATCAATGCCACGATTTTTCGACATTCGCTTAGATTTTGTAAAAATTTCTAGAAACGATCCAATAATTTTTATTTTTTATATATTTTTGAACCCCAAATTGGTGGTAGCTGAAAAGAGAGAGATCAACCTTAATTAAATGAAGCTTGGAAAGGTGTGTGTGTGTGGATTATAGATATTTCGGTCGTTTGTAAGTATGCATCTAGAGCTCAGGTTAACTCCATTCATTTTAATTACCCTGGGCAACGCTAGGTAATTGTTTGTTTATGAAACCGGCGATTTTCACAGAGGTTTACGGGGAAGCCCTCAAACTCCTCGAAGGGCCGGGATCCAGTGGGATATCAAGAAGAAACATTTTAGTACTTACATCGGCATGGGGCGGGGGGCGATTATAATATGGTGATGGGTTGCTGACCAGTGGGAAGGGGTATCGATTGGCATAAAATTACAAGTTTACATAATATACAAGTAAGCCTTATTAAGGGTACGCCCGTGCAACGCCGGGTATATGAAGCTAGTTGGTTATAAATGTACAGTAACCACCGCTTATAGTGATCAGTGGTTATAAGAATCAACCGTTTATAAGAATCAATATCGTAAAAACAAAAACAAATGTATTATTTCCATGTAAAAATTTTCTCTTTAAAGAATCAATCCACCGGTTTTAAGAATCAGTTTACACTCTTCGCTTTCCTTTTATTTTTCCAAAAAAGCCACTTAAACCCTCAAAAGGTACGAAGTTCTTTCTTTATTCTTTTTAAAAGAAAGAGTGATAAGATGGGATGGAATACAGTCGTAAAATGCATCCCTTTCTTTATTAGACATAACATAACAGTTTCCCCTTAAACGCTTTAGCTAAACACAGCTAATAGGACACAAGTCCTATTACCTTGACCCAGGGGCATCCTACCCGTACGGATCCGATTTCACTTTTCTCCACTGACAAACAAAGACAGGGAGACTTTTCTTTTCAGGGTTCTTTTTTCCTACCTCCCACATCCTGGTTGCGGCTTCCTGAATCCTGAAACACATAAATCTTCGGAGAAGTGTCCACTATCACTTAGGAAAACGTGACATTATTAGATTCAGCACGTTATCAAACCGTGAAACGTAAGCTAGGAGGTGAATCTTGGTGTGAGACTATTGGTATTGAAAGAGGTATAAACAGCCTCCTGAAAACTTCATTACGTCAAACTACCATAGAAAACTTATTCTTGCACCCTTCCTGTAATTGAAATGTTAAACTGTTAAGCAGGTATGTTGTAACAAATATTCGATGTTTTTTCTTCTCTTACTATAATCATGTGTATCTACTTATAGGTCTAGAAATCACGTTGTATTTTTAAAATTATAAAAATAATTTTAATAAAAGATAATTAACGTAAATTAAAGAGTATTTTATAGTAAATTATCAAATATATGTATATATATGTGTGTGTGTTTCTGTCCAAAAACCTAAATTTCGGCTATAAGAATCAACCGCTTATAAGAATCAAAAACAGTAATAACAAACGTGATTCTTTTTAGCGGAAATCACTGTATTTCTTAAAAGATTCTCATTTGTCCGTTCCGAGTTTAAAAATAACATCTACAATAAAATTTACTTATTTGTTTGCGTGTCTGTTACAACAGAACAGAAAACAGGGGATACCGAGTCTGGACTTCCAGTTTCTTCTTCTCGTCAACCTTTTTTTTAAACAGATTTTCCAAACAGTTGTTACAATTCAACAAACAGTTCGTTTGTATTTTGTAAAAACAACGATGCGTCGGTCGCTTCCCTTCACCAGCGACACGTCGCCACACACTGGTGGCTATACACGTACGTATTCAGACTGATTGTTCTGCCTTATTGCTGTGCTAAGAGTAAACATTAACCGGCTCTTTAACAACAGCTTAAAATTGATTGTACACGCGTAAACTTCCTGGGAAAAAGTAAAATGACTCTAGTGTAACTAATTATAAAGAAATGTAGTTAAAAAATACCCGAGTAATAAAAAATACAAACTACTTATTTTGGCGGCCCTTGGGGGTCATAGTATAAACCACTCTTTTCAGGTCCCTTCGGGGCCCCCGTGGGTTGGGGCCCTCGGCGATCGCCGACCAGCCGACCTAGCCAGTCCAGGCCTGCTCTCAACTAGTGTTAAAATGCATACCATTAAGTGCAAGTACTACGCAGAGACGTATTAAAGAAATGGCCGATGATATGGAAAGATCTCTGGGCTCCAGTTTACTCTTTAACTTGACGAATCAACTTTCGGAAGTTCAAATCTTCTCATGGCTTATGTTAGGTTTCATAGCCCATCCTTGAATGAAATTGTTGATGAATTTCTATTTGCTAAATATCTTGAAACTGATTAAAAAAGTGAGACAGTTTTTTATGCTTTCAAAATTATTTGAACAAGCATAGCATTCCTTTCGGTAATATTACTGCAGTAGCTACTGACAGTGCACCTGCTATGGTAGGCCGTTACAGAGGATTTCTCGTCTTTCTGAAGGAAAAGGTTCCTAAAGTACATACTATTTACTGTGTCCTACACAGGCAGCATATTGCAGCGAAGAAACTAAGTGGTGAACTTCATGATACTCTAAAAGTGTGCATCAGGTCAATTAATAAAATTAAAGCTCATCCTCTCAATTCCCGACTGTTTGTGAAGTTGTGTGAAGGAAATGATGAAACTTTCAAACAATTACTTTTGCGCACTGAGGTAAGGTGGTTGTCAAGAGGTGATAGTTTGCAGAGGCTTGTTGACTTGTACGACTCATCTGAACAGTTTCTTAGGAATGTGGATCCATCACTATATGACGAGTTAAAACAATGCAAGAACCATCTGTTCTATTTAGCAGACCTTTATTCGAAATTTAATGAAGGTCTGCTAAATATTCGAAATTTAATGAAGTACAGAAGCGCTTGCAAGGAATAAACGTTACAATTGTTCAAGCTCGAACAATGATAATGGCCTTTCAAGTAAAAATGGAGCTATTTGAATCTTCACTGGCACGATCCGATTTTAAATATTTTTCAAATTTGCGAGTACTAAAAGAAAATGAAAAGATTACCGATTGTGATTTGGAGATATATATTAAACATCTTGATAAATTAAGAGAAGACTTTATAGCACGTTTCGAAGACTTGGAGAATATGCATGTTACCGAATGGTTTGCTACACCATTTGATGTAAAAATAGATAATGAAGGTACCTGGAAGGTGCCTGTGAACCTGGCATAGAAGATGAACTGACTGAAATATGTGTAGATCTCGAAGCTAATGTGTTGTTTAAAAATAAAAACCTCAGCGAATTTTGGAGCAATAACAATATTGCCACTAAATATCCCAAGCTCAGAGTAGAAGCCGAACCTTTCTTACCTGCATTCCCAACTTCATACATGGTTGAAGCTGGTTTTATCCACGCGAATGCAATTTTAACAAAACAGAGGAAGAGATTGAACTTGGGAATTCGTGGTGATTTGCGACTAAAACTTATCAATTTTCAACCGAATATTAATAATCTTGCTGCTTCTCTTCAGGCACATCCATCCCATTAATATCAACTATTTTAATTAAAAGGTATGTTAACATATTTTTAAGGTTTTCAGTAGTAGTCGCAAAATGACAGTAAGAAGTTTTTTTCATCCAATATAATTTATGTTATATTTTCAATGATAATTGTGTATTTTACGTAATATGACACGTACGGTTTAAGAACTATAGGCTATGTTCCAACTATCCATAATTTTTCTATTATTTTTTAAGATTATAATAACAGTGGAGAATATCTCATTTTTCTGTTAATGTTATTGGGTGGATTTTATAAGAAATGGGAACTATAAATTCTTTCGTTGGGTTGTTATGCAGGTCTCTTTATTGCTTAACATCAGAAATGCAAAAAATGGTTTAGTGTCTTTGTTAAATACTTAATCTGAGGGTCGATAAGAAGGCAAATATTCTATGAAGGGGTCGACGGGATAAAAACTTTGAGGACCCCTGGTATAAACGATGGACTACGAACCGGACGTCTCCACACCAGGCCAACAGGAAAAGCCAGAGGCGAGCAGGAACCGCGCAGATTGGTTGACTGGGAACCATAACTGTTAAGAGTAGAAATTTTGAGTAGATGGAGAATTTGGAATGAGTTGCCGAAAAAAGGATGATCCAGAGGCTTAAGAATTAAGGAACACTAACGACATAACATTAATGGGAGTGGTATGATAACGCGAAACAAGGGGGAAGGGGAGAGTTCAAAAATACGAGAACGTGTATCTCAAATGTTCTGCTCATTTTTTAATTAGAGCGTCATTCTAGCTCAAACCAAACAGTTATATTTCAGCTTTTGTTATTTTGAAAAACGATAGATCCGGTAAAATAGTAATAAAGCTGCGATATTCTGAACGAATATTGCGGTATAACGACGGATAGAGGAACGATCAATATGGTCTGTTTTTGCTTGTTTTCTATGGGATTTATTCGGGACTGGGTGAAATAAACGACACATACAGGAGAACGATCATTCGGAGAACGACCAATCGATCAATCGAGATTCCACTGTATAAAAAATTGCTGAGTAGTGCAACCCGATATCTTTATTGAGGGGCGAAGTTTACGAAAAGCGTCTATACTATAGACTCTATAGCAGGGGTCGGCAACCGTTTTTACTAAGAGGGCTTATTTCAAAAATGCAGTAGTTCGGCGGGCACCGCTGGATGAAAAAGAGGAAGGGAGGAATAATATTTAAACATGAAAATAATGAAATAATGCGACATAAATTTTTAATACAGAAATTTAAATTCTAATTTAAACAGAATAGTCTTAAAATTGATAATTAATACGATATTTGACACTGCAAATGTGCGGCCAACTCTTTGTAATGTGGCACATAAGTTGAATTCCCAGTTCTCAGGCATTGGTCCAAATGAGTGTCAGTGAGGCTTGATAGGTACTTTGATTTTAAGTATTTCATATTGGAAAAACAAAGATTAACAAGCATATGTCGACGCGGAAAGAGAGTTCAATTTGAGAGCAGAAAAAAGAAGCTGACTCACAGCGAGGGGAGAGCGATGTTGTCGAGAGAGCAGGTTGCTCAGTTTTTGCTTTTTACGGTTTTACAGTTTTTAATTTTTTTTTTTACGAAAATTAATCATTACAACTGCGAGCGTTAGTTGTTCAGATACCTAAAATTTAGGTATTTGAACGGCGGGCACCACTTTAATATTGTTTCGTAGGCACCGCGTTGCCGACCCATGATCTATAGCATTTATGATTGCAATACTGAAGTCTCTTTATTTTCGAAACTGTTTTTACTTTTAAGTGATATCCGTATTCTCTTTCGACTGACTCCGCCCCGTAAATATATATCCATGTGTAATCGTAGAAATAAAAAGTCATTTATATTCATAAAAGATTTATCATAATCTTTTAATAAAATATATTAACAACGCTTTCGCAAAAACCGCAAACGTTTTACCCTCGACCGGCGGCTCACTTTTAAACCCCACATTCAAAATGTCAAAAACAAGGTGATCGGTAAAGTCAAATTACTACGCTCCCTTCTTTTCGGCTCCTACCTTAACAATAGAAATAAAGTGCTATTCTTTAAGTCAACAATTCTTCCAACGGCTCTCTATGCGGCACTTGTCTGGACCCAAGCTGTAAAATCTAACGCAGATATCATAGAACGCTTCCAAAATATGATAGAACTCTGAGGAATATTAGAAAGGCTTTCAGATATCTCTCTAATGCGGTCATTAGGAAGGATTTCGATATCCAAATTTTCCAGAGGATCGCTCAACAGCTCTCAGTCAACTTTTTTAACAATATCGACAAGATTCCTACCGAGATAATTGCTGAATTCCTCTATTATGATTATCAGGACAATGCTCTCCGGAAGCGGTCCTGCGCTATTCAACTTGAGCCAGCGCCAGACTAAATCTCCCCACTCTCTCGCGTTTTCCTGTTTGTTTTTCACTCATTAGGACAACAATTTGTTTAAGGGCATGTTTTCGTTTAATTTAAATTTAACTTCCCTTAACTCAGCACAATATTCCATTATAAAGTAATTTTATCTTAAAACCACTACTACCAATTTCACGAGTACCCTTATTCAAATTAATCATAGTAAGGTAAGGTAATGGGTTTTAGGAGTACCTTGCGGGATGGAACATACTCCGCTTTAACCTCCGATCGAAAAGAATAAAATCGGAACAGAAAATTTCAAAGCTAAATATAGCAGAACCAAACTAGAATTTTAGAGGTGAACTGCAAATTCCCATTGAAATGCCGCAGCAGGAGATATTTCCCTTTTCAAAGCCGGGGGAAAATTCATCGTATTTCCATCAGCTCGAGAGCTGACAGAGGTACCTTGCTTTACCTATCAGATATATAAATTATTGTGTGCACAATTTTATCGGCATAGAAATAGAATGGGTGAGATGGAGCTTAATAACGCCCGTCATGTTTTGTCATCTATGATTAATCTTAGTTATCACTGGAGTTAAGGCCTTTGACCCGGGTACTCCGAAAAGAGCCATAACGGCGATGTCTGTCTCTGATACAAACACACCGACAGTTGTCCCATTGAGTGAGTTGATATTATGAGCTAAGTGAATGAATTATTCCATTGTTGGGAAATCAGAGTAAGGGCGTGTTCACACAGGAGTCCGTTGCGTAGCGCCGACGTACTCTATGTGAACAGGCCCTAAGGGCCTGTTCACATAGAGTACGTCGGCGTCAGCGATACTCGTATTGACATATTTTAAACCAATCACAGACAGTAAGAATTTCGTGGCTAATCATTTGAAGGTTTGTAATTGGTTAAATACATTTCAATACGAGTGACGCTGTTGCCAACGGATTCTATGTGAACAGGCCACAACGCCTTGCTCAATCTTTTGGTCGACAACATAAATCTGATATCATTCTCAACTATTTCGTCCACACAAGTGTCAAAGAATTGCATTATTCAACCTAATCATATTTGTTAATATCAATCGTTTCTTTAAACATAAAAGTCCCTTTTTGCATTTGTAAATAACTGTTTAAAGTTTTCTATTTAAATCATTTTAAGAAGCTGTTTTAAATTTATTGGTCTCTAGAAGTTTCTCATGAGTAACTTTTTTTTCAGAATGACGCATAAAGATAAAAACAAGAAAAAAAATCCTACACTGATCTTAAAAGGAAATAAATGAGGAAGAAAGAAAGGCAAAGGTAAAATTCAAAATTATCATATGAATATCTGAAAATCCGTGCTTCGAATTCAGGGGTATAATTTTCAGGAATATCTTATGAAAATTTTCAAACATTTCTTAGGGAATTATCAGTGAGTTATCTATTTGGTCAAAAATTTAACACTTCCAGGGGAATCACGCATTTTACTCTAAATGGAAATGAGGGAGGCATTTGAGGCTTCTCTTTTAATTTGTTTTTAATTTCAAAACCGAAACTAGATTTTAGAAATTCTCCAGTTCAAAATATTCAATCAGAACAAATCGTTGGAACCGTAACTGTCATGGCTAATAAAGTTTGTTGGCAGTAAAATATCTGTTGAATGTTATGTTTGTTTTGATGTTTGTGTAATTAAGATTGTATTATCCTGATAATGTTTCCGATCACCGCTTGCAAGATGTACATACAGTAGTAATGAATTTTCAAAACTGCCCATATTTCATTAAAAATGTGGCAAGAGTGATTCTCGGTTTTTGCTCATAACCTTTATTTAATACTACAGTTATGACAGTCAAAATATCTCTACTTTTTTAGAAAATCAGGTAATGTAATCACGATTAAAGTAGATTTGTATGTCGTCTTTTATATGTGTTTTATGTCGAAGTAATATTTTTGCTGGAGATTTGGGATCAATATTTTATTATTTCTTAGAGCCACACACGCACTTTGTTAAATGCATGCGTTTTTAAAAGTGTTTAATGCAAGTGTTTTATTTTTTAAGATCGTATCTACATAGTTTAAAGTTGTAATTTATCTTGTGTAATGTTTAACCCTGTAGTGTGTTCTGTCAATTTGTATTTCATAGTTCCGGTATGTACTGACCTAATATATATATATATATATATATATATATATAATAAATGCTATGTTAATCTGCCTCTTTGAATAAAATATTCATACTAATTCTGGTTTATTTTAATAGTGTTGTACTTATAAAACTATTTTAATTGCGAAAATTTGAAAACATTTTGTTTATGAAACCCTTTTTATGTCTCATCATTTATTAATTTGCTGTTTATAATTCCCAGATTTTTCATTCCAAATTCCAGCTTTATTTAAAAAAATTGATCATGTTTAAGATAAAATGTTCAATATTACTACAGAAATATTTGTTTTAGGAAATTAGATCTCTTTTTCTCCTTGATTTATGTTATAATCAATTTGTAAGCTAGGCAAACTCTAGAGTGGGATGCTATAGATCTGCCACAGATCTATGGCATCTTGTGTACTACTTTGGATATGTGATGTGTTTAATAATTCAAAATATACTACATTACTATAGTACTTTGCTGAAATTTTCAGTCATTTGTTGTAAATATTTGTACATGAGTAACCATTCTTAGGAAGGAAAAAAAAAACTTATTTAAGGGAATCTATGAACATTTTTTTAACTTATATTGATTATTGTTTCACTTGAAGCATCCAAATCATTGAGTCAAGCTGTTAGTTTATATATGTATATTGTAGATAAGAATTCTACTTCTATATTTTCTCATTTCAGGTTAAAATTAGCAGAGCATGTTTTATTTAAAGCTTTGTGAGCCCACCTAGTCTAATGGCTACCGAAAATCTAATTCCAGAATTATCATGGCTATGTGCTCTCTTGTTCATAGTTGTTGTAATTGTGTTAATAGCCACCTGTGTTTGTTTTAAAGATAATGAAAAGTAAGTATAAACTTTATTCATTAGTTCAGATTAAAGCTGAGTGAGAAGAAGGAAAAATATAAACAGCTATGTTTCTAGGCTAGAGAAATTCCTTTCACCCAGAGCAAGAGGATTAGGGAATAGATTGGAAATTGTTAATGAGAATAATTAAAATATTATATAATCACAATATGATGCTTCTCATTACTGATTATCTGAAATTTTTATGGAAGTTACTTGAGGGAGAAATAAGTATCAAGCTTTCCTACTGTATGAACAGCTCAAATATTTAGAAGTTCAATTTGGTTGTTGCTGCAAAGCAGTGAAAGATATTTTATCACACACATAATATTCAAGTAGCCTGTGATATTTTTTTATGTGATTTAAGTTATGACTGCCAGGAAAAGACTAGCCCTAATTTTATATTTGCTTCAATCCAGACTTCCTATTAAATTATTATAATTCTATTTTCCATTCATTTGTATTAACTTTCCAATATTGAAATCTATTTAAAGATAATGTTTAGTAGCAAAGATTGTTAGAGCTTAATTTCTGTTCTCTTTAGTTGCTTCTTGTATTATGTATACATGTATTATTGCTGCATTTTTATTTCTAATAACAAAATTACTGTACATTACCGTTAGTTCATATAGATATTAATTTCATTTTTGTATGGATGATAGACACATTAATAACTGCTTTTGTCATTTTAGTACTTTATATCAGAAAATGTTATAAAATGCAATGATATTTTTAA
This sequence comes from Dolomedes plantarius, assembly GCA_907164885.2. NCBI lineage: Eukaryota > Metazoa > Arthropoda > Arachnida > Araneae > Dolomedidae > Dolomedes > Dolomedes plantarius. The sequence continues at coordinate 76,300,493 of OU015492.1, forward strand.
AATTATGCATTGAATAAAGACAGTAAATCAGAGAAAATGATACAGGGTAATGAATTTTTATTTAATATTGATAGATAATCAGAAAGTTGAAAAGAAATATGAAATTGATTAAAATTAATATATTGTAGTATAAATAGCGATTAAAATGGAATTTAGAATTATGGCAAAAAGAAATTAATGAAAATGTTTCTTAATATTGTTTTTTCCTTAGTAGTTTTACAGAAATTCTTAATAAATTAATTTTCTGAAAATGTGATTTTTTTTGTGTTTGTTTTCTTAAAAAATTTAATCAATTTGGTGCTGCTTAAGCTGAAATGTTAATAGACTTATGTGTTTGGTATCCTAAGTAAGCAGAGAAACTATATATGTATCTTCAGTTTAAAAAAAAGGGGGGGGGGGAATTTTCATCTATACTATCATTTTGAGATTTCAGCAGGAAAATGATATAGCAACCCTATTCCCTCTTAAAAGAAACTTAGGTCCTCTTTAAATAATTCTAATGTATAGACTAAAAAAAACTTGTATTCCTTATGTTTTCACCAGACATTATAAGCCCCTTTGAAAATTGTTTGTGGGTGTCATTATGTCTATCAGTGTAAAGCAGTTTATTAAAATTAAAAATATTTAATTATGTAAGGTTTCATATCATAAGACATGACTGATGTAATGTGAGAAAGTAGAAAGAACTATTTTTCATTGATCTTTGCTCATAAAACTTGTTTAAAAACTTTTACATCGGTATAAATTTATTTGAATAGCAATCATATTTTTTTTCCATAAATGTAGAAAAAAATTGCTATTGGTGCACATTTCATACAATATAAAGAACCCATTTAATTTGCTTTGATGTATAATTAACTTCATAATGAAGTCTCTAAAAGGGAATAAAAAATCTGGTAAAATTTGAGGTTGATTGAACTGAACTGAAAGTATAAATATGCTGGATGATGGCCGAATGGCTAGGATTTTGACATTTGGTACCAGAGTGTGTGGGTTCAAGTCACACTATTGGCATGGATGTTTGTAGCCATTTGGAATCGGCTTTAAGCTGTAGGTCCCGGCCTAATTAGCCCTCATGTAGCAAAAAATAACCGTAGTGTTCCAAACCAAACCAAACTGAAAGTATAAATATAGTTTAATTTAGTCAAAGCTCTATATTTAATCAAAAATTAAATCATAATTTAAGCATGTGCTTAGAATTCAGTATTATTGAGTTCTTAATAAAGTATATTTCCCAGTGTTGTAGCAGCAATCAAGATAAACTTTACTGAATAACTGAACTGATTTGTATAATACCATTGAACTCAGTAGATATCAGGTTATGTTTAATAGAAAAGGAAAGGAAAATTTTTTCCTCTCAACTGGGCCTTAGACAAACTTTATTTTGTTTTATTTTATATCATTCATAATTTTTTATTTTATTTAAAAAAAAGTTGAAAATGCTTCTGCTTTGGAAGACGTATGCAAGGGACCATTCTTGTATCTCTTATGCCTTTTCATTTTATTTTTATTTTTTTTTTACAATCTTTACTTGGATTCAAGATGCCTAATAATATAAATTTAATCATCAGTCTAAATTAAATTAAATTTACATTACCAGTTATGAACTACTACAGGCTAAGATAAATGATGAATAAGATGAAATAACTTGAAATGATTATAAGATAAGGCGATGTGAAAAGTTGCCCCTTTGTAAGTCTAGCTACTATCTTTGTGTTAAAATATCTGATCTTAGAGATAATTAAAAATGTAACTAAAATGTATAGGTTTTATTTTATTTGTTAAAACTCCTTGTATAATTTGTAAAAAAAAGCGTGCATGATGAATTAAATGATTTTCAAAATTTTAGTGAAGTTTTATTATTGGTATTGAAATCTTCTATAAATGTAATGAAGTCAAAATAACATTGGCTCCTGTTGAAAGAAGGAAAATAATGGATCACAGTTTATTAAAAAAATTAGGATCTGTTCTGTTTTAATGTATTAAGTGATTTGGTGATTTCTTTCATTTAGGCCCCAAGAGTATGGCACTGCAGGAAGATTATCCATTACAAGAGATTCTCCAATATTACACCTTCAAGTATGAAACTTTTTACCATAAAATAGATTTGCTGTTATAAGAATTTGGTTTATAAAGCTATATATTTTTAAACCTATATATTTTTCTCTAGTAGAGATGAACAAATATTTTTAGTGCTTTAAAAATAAACATTATGTAACTAGATATTAATGTTATTTGTGAGATATTCTGTTTAAGGCAAACTAGTAATATTGTTAAATTATATAAATAATTATTATTATTCCTTTACAGCCAAAAAATGGAGGGACACTTTCTATTAGTTCAAGGCACAGTGACCTTAGCTCTGATGACGGCAACCCAAAAAGGTAAATAATTTTTACTAAATCATTTTATATTTTCAGAATTTTATGTTATTGAAACATACTCTTTCTGAATTATAATAATTTAAATGCCTTTTTAAGTAGTTTTTGTGATTGAAGCCAATTACTTTAGTGCTATATAATATTTAAAAGTAGTGTACATTTTTTGTAAATAAATTTTTTACTGGAACAAAGAAATTTTTCATCTTTTTATCATTATATTTTGTAACTATTGTCTAGCTCAAATGATTAGTTGCACCTCACCTTTCCCTGTTTTGCATATCAGAAATAACAGATCTGTTTCCAGTTTTGTGCATATAACTTGCTTAATAAGAAAATAAACATAATTCTTTATCAGGCTAAGAAGCATTAGGTGTGTAGACAATTCGCAAATGCACAAGTGTATTTGTGATTGTGGATGAATGAACTTTTATTCATAATACTACAGTTCACAAATGCACCATTGCATTTTTTAATTGCCCACACTTATTGCTCCCAGACTGATAAAGAACTATATTTATTAAATCAAAACTAGTTATAATTTATGATTTTTATTTGGGATTATAAGAAATTTGTGTGTTCTTGTTTTGCAAACTCCACAAGTTTCATTTAATCAATATCAACAAATATGTATTGAACATTGAAAGTGATATTATCATAACATCTCTTTCAAATTTTTTGTTCACCCCTCACTGTGATTACATTTTTAGTTTTTTAAGTGCTCTTACTTTAGCTATTTACTTAAAATACTAATTATATTATTTTTGTTCATCTTTAGAAATTCCTGGACAGTGAAAGATCGAGCATTACCCGAAATTCCAGATAATGTCACAGTAACTAATAATCTGTCTGCATCTGAAAATGGTATTCATGTTGGTAATATAGCTGTTCTTACAGAGCCTGTTAAAGTTAAAAGCCGCAACAAAGCTATGGCACCCAAACCTCCAGGAAGTGATCCCTCCAAAGTTGTAAGTCTTAACTATTGTGTTGCTCTAGTAGAAAAGGCACAATAAAGCAATTATAAATTAATTGTTCATAAAAATACTTCTTTAAAGAACTTTTTTATTTCATTCATCTGGTTATTGAAAAAAATCAAATGATCTTAACTGAGTAAACACAGGGTTTTTAACAGTCACTAAGATCCTAAAAAGTTGTAAAGTCAGAAAATGCATCCCAAAAATGTCACAAAATTAGAGATTGTTCCTCCCGCCCCCCCCAAAAAAAAAAAAAAAAAGGCCAAGTCTGGAATAAGATAGAAATTTCTCACAGAAATCGGCAAAACCTATAGAGTATTTTATGTAACCTTGAAGTTAATTTACCTTTTAAGTATTTAATGTCTTTGTTATAATGTTGTCTAAGGCTTTTGCTTTTTTCCTTTCATAAAATTCAAAAATTTCTGTCAGAAATTTGTTTTAAAGCTGACTTTTTTATATATATGATTTACATAGATTTCTGCTCGTTAAATTCAAAAAATTTCAGAAAAATTACTGTTCTTAATTCTTAGTAGCAGTTTTTGTGATTATTAGGGGTACATAAATTTCGTATAAAAAATATCGAAATTTCACAAAAAAAATTTTACAATATATAAAATTTTGTATTTATTTACAGAATATATATATAAACAAAAATTTTGCATTTATTTAAAAAAAATTACAATATTCTTACTTGATTAGGTAAGTATCAAAATTCTTAGTTAAAAGCTAACGTGTAGTAGTCTCCACATTCTCTTCCTTAAGTTACAAGCATCAGTTACCATCAGTAACAAGCAAATTTCGAGAGTGAGATCTCTCAGTTAAAGACCATGGATGGTCTTAGATAAGCAATTATGTTAATAAATTATTACTATTATTACCTAATTTCGCTTAAAAAGCAGTTTATCACTGAGTTTTTGCCGAAAAGTAGTAGAATAATAATTTTCGTATTTATTTGCTCATATTGGCAAATTTTGCATTTATTTGTATCTATTTTGCAAATATGAAAATTACTTATCCCTAGTAAAATCCTAGTATCCCTAGTAAAATGATCCTTATTATTTATTATTTTGTATACGTCTGTTAATGATTATTTTTTTCATTTACAGTACTTAATTAAAATTTTCAGAATAATAGTACAAAAAGTAATTTCTTATTTTTTTAAACAACTTTTCAAAGTTTAATAATAAAAAAAATTGTGTACCAAAAAAGGTTTGCATAAATGTCTTTAAAATTAATGTATGAGGAAACATTACCTCAAAAAATGTTCAGTATAAAAGTTATTCGTTATTATAAGTTGGAATCTGTTTAAATCAATAAAAATTTATAGGTCCCAAAACCTTTTTCACTGTTTTGTACTAGGAATTACTGAAAGAGTTACCAGTGTGATATCAGTTAAAGTTATTTTGATTATGGACCTGTAATATCCATAGGAATCAATATATACCTACAGAAATGTATTAATATTATTAAAAAATGTACCCATAAAGGTTTTTGTTGATAGTTTACTGGATAATTTTACCAAATTATTCATCACAATTGAAAATTTTTGTAGCATTATTTTTTATATTTAATTGCATAATATCATGTTTTATAGTCTTGAGTTGAAATTTGATAGTAATATATTTTTAAATTAAAAAAATATATATTGTGTTATTTTCCTGGACAGATATTGCTAAATATCTTTTTATAATTATGTTAGGAAATTTTTTACAATCCTAAAAAAGTCACAAAATTGGTTCTCAGAAACTTGGAAGATACCTTGAAACATTATGTAGTCATTTGATAAACTACATTGTCCTCTGTGCATTAAAATTAAAGTAACATTGACATTTGTCTAGTAAGAATAACTGTAGAATGGAATATATTGTACATGGTCTAAAGTAATTTATTTATTTTCAGTTTCCTGTTAATGGTACTGCATTGATGGCTTCTGAGGGTACTTCAGGTCTAACTGTTACAATCACTGTGAATGACAAAACTCAGATCATTGGAAGTAACACATCTGGAATAGAATTAGGTTCTAAACCCCGTATTCCAGTTACAGACAGTGTCCCTGGGACATCAAACAGTATGGTTATATTGAAAAAAGTTGAAAAAAAGGAGAGTGCAGAAACATCAAGTGAAGCATCTGGTCATAATTCAAATTTATATGATATTGTTGTGGAAAATACCAGTGACAGAAATTCCCAGGGAACATCAGTATCATCTAGTCCAGGTATAGGACTTTTTTGTAATAGGTAATTAATGGGTATCAAAAAACATATTATTGTTTGAGCATATAGTAGCATGTGAATGTTGAGCATATGAGCATGTAATAGGTAATTAATGGGTATCAAAAATCATATTGTTTGAGCATATAGTAAAACTATTATATTTAAAAAGGCTGTTATAGCTCTATAATACTTTATGTACTGAAACTCTATGATTTTTATCTTAAGCTGCAAAATATTAAAATTCTTTAAATGCCCTAACTTGAGCTGCTAGTTATATCATTAATTTTACCTTCTTTATCCTCCATTAATGGTACTTAAAAATATGTATTATTAATTATATCTGTTAAAAAATTTTAATCATTTTAATTCCCTGATAGTTAATTAGGTACTTTTCTTGTCTTTTATATGTGGTCATTTTATGTGTAATAATGGAATAGATGTTATAGATAGAGAATTGATTTTAGTTTTTATGGATATTTCCGAGTGGTACAACCTTTCCATACCCTAGTTTCCTAGAAATTCTACATCTTAGATAATTACTTACTATTTTTCTTTACTCTATTTTATGTTTTACTTCAAAGATTTAAAATTCACTTTTGCAAGATATTTTGAATTAGTAAAAGAGCATCATTTATGTTTGAAAATTTCCTATAACAATGCAAGCTTATCATCTAATTTGTATTTATGTATAGTTCTTTCTTTCTCATATTCACAGGACTTATCTATGTTACCAGAATGTAGCATGAAGTCCTACATTTGGCATAGATATTTGAAGCCATTCGGAACTTGCTTTTCCTATTTATTTGAGCAATTTTAAGGGTTAAGATAAAGAAAACTGTTTTAAAAATTCGCTCTCTTTTTTAACTCTAAGGGGATTTTATCTAAATTTTCTATTGAAATAATTTAAGAATAAATGATTGCTGTGTTGTGTAATGATTAATTAGCTATGAATTGTTATGTATTATGATCTAAACATGCAAAATTTTATCTATAGTTTGCATCAAAGTTGAAAACTCCAGTAATATAAACAATGTATATGAAGAAGAAATTATCAGCTCTCCTTCAGCAAGTCTTGCAGTAGCTGGTGCGGTGCCCTCTTCTGACATTCCTTACATGACCCCTCCATTACTCCATAATCCTCCATCCACCTCTTTTGAAATGTCAGAAGAAAATAACAATGCTGGTAATATTCTAATACATTAATGTACTAATAAATTTAACTGTAACTTATTCATCATAACTTCATTGTTGATTGTATAGATTAAAAAAGAACTGAAGTAATGAAACAATTTATCTATAATGCTTATTAATTTTTGTAACAATCTGATTTATTTATTTACTAAAGAATAACAAAGATTTATGTACACTAAAAAGGTATTGCTATTCAAGAACTGTTTCATGGAAAGTTCTTATTCTACAATTGATTACTGAAATCATAAGTGTAGATTTATTATTAATCTTTTGCATATCTTACTATGGCATTTTACTTTCTCTATTATGTAAATGTTTTTGGTGAAATAGTAGAAATAATATTTTTGACTGAATATTCAATTGGTTTAAAACATTTTGTGTTGAGTTCAATGTTAAATCATATATTTAAATTTTTTATTGAAAATGTATTATTACTATTTGTAGAATGTTTATGAATATCTCTTTAATGTAACTTTCCTGGAAAAGAAGTTATTTTCTTCTCATTGTACTATAGAACTACTCATTGCATTGATAACATATTCTTGTTATTTACATGTTAGTTACATGTTCTTGTTATACTGAGCACTTGTCAATGAAGACATTCACACTATTACACAAGAATCGTTGATTGCTTTCAATGGGGGCACCATATAGGTTGACCAACTCCACCTCCTGCATTGAAAATATACAGACTGTCTCTTTTCTTCCTTGTAGAATAATATATCAGTTATTTAACTGAGATGAAATAAAAGAAACTTATCATTAGTTGTGCTTTAAAAACATTTCTATTCAAAGTCATTTTTTAGTATTATCAACAATTTATCTACCAAGTAATAGTGATGTAGATTTTATATTCTTAAATATATATTGCACAACTGTGCTGGTTGTAATATCATGATTCAAGCCATTACCACTGATAGTAATAGACTATTGATATTGAAAACTCAGAGTCACAAAGTGTAATTTCTTAAAAATCAAAGTTTATCAATATCAGTTTAAAATAGTTATACTCAATGTAATTTTTCATATTGAATCAAAAGATTCAATCCATCTTTATTTCTTTTTTTCCTTCATTATTTTCATATATATATATATACATACACACACACACACACATATATATATATATATATATATATATATATATATATATATATATATATATATATATATATATATATATATATATATATATATATCAATCTCACCCAGTAGGTTTAAAAATTTTCTAATTATAAAGTTGTAACTGATGATGTACTGAGGAAGACTTTTTTTCCTCTAATATAATTAGCAGCCTTAATATGATATGCTAATCATATGACTTTACGAAGAACAATCCATGTCCTATGAAGTTTAAGGACAAATTTCCTCTTCCATATGAAGTACTATTGAAAATATGATGCTGAATATTCCTATATTTGTGTAAACATGCTTGTATTTTTATACAGAAATTATGCTGTTTCTTCCTGTGTTCACCAGAATGATTATTGTGTTTTACACAGTAGAATAAAGTTATGAAATTTCTTTTACCTAAATTTGTTTAAAGATAATTTTATTCTTAATTTTTTATATAAAAAAGATTTGTTTTAAAATTAAACTGATGTATGCATTTTCTAAACACAAGTGGAAAAATTTACATCGTCAGTATATGTAAACATATTTCTTTTATTTTTCTGAACTAAAATTTTTAAAGATTTTGAAGTATTGTTTTGAGCTGAATTATAATTAATCTATTTTGATTTCAATTCTATGTGTTACTCCTTTATTTTTTCCTTCTCTAATTTAAATGTTTAATTTTTATTGCCTAAAGTTCATTGCTTTATATCTAGGTGGTAGAAGTGAAGTTCCATATACCGTTATCTCAGTTCGAGAACCTTTAGCAAGAGTCAGAGAAATTACTTTGCGAAAACAAAGAGCTACTGTGCATCAGGTAAGCTGTACTTACTATTATTTTTTTTCTCTTAAAAAAGTAACACATTTCAAGGCATTTGTTGATATCTGATTTTCTCTTGAAGGATAAGACTGGAGATGGATATTGTAATATTAATCTTAATATCTGCATGTATAAAGTTTTAAATCTTGATAAAATTGTTTTATATTGTCTTTGCATATAGATAAATTAAATGTTCTGTCATCAGGTAAATTAGTGAAATTCTTTCATAGTATTATATTATACTAGCATTATTGCCCGGCATTGCCTGGGTAGATATATAGATATAAAATTTTCCATGTATTCCATCAAAAAATACTGGGCTGACGACTCCACTAAACGTAAGAAAAATAAAATAAACACTCCCCCCCCCACGTCACCCCCAGATCACCCCTCAGAACAACCCTCTTTTCCCCTGCATATCGAATTTGACTGATTGTGGTGAAGGGGCTGTATCCACATTTAAGAGGTCCACTCAGGGGCACAAAAATCATTAAAAAATTAATTTTTATAAACCAATTGAGCCCCAAATTTCGTTTTTGCTGTGTTTAGTTTCTCGGGTCCTAAACATTAACGGTGCCAAATTTGGTCCCGGTGGATGAAACAGTCTATGATTCTATAGCGGACAAAAAAACAGATGAGCTCTTTTTTATATTATAAGAGTGTAGTTTTTGCCACACATAGTGATGCCATTCATAGAGAATTTAGAGTAAAATTAAGGTCTGTTTACTTCTTATTTGTTAAGAAAAAATTAAGGTCAGTTTCATCTCATTTTATTATATTCTATATATTTCAATCATTTAGTTTTTATTTATTCCAGACTGTGAGTGATTGCAAACCCTCACAATTCAGTTCTTTGCCAGCTTGCCCCTCTCATCTTGAGAAACAAATCCCATGCCATTTGCAAAAATATTTTACACTTATGAGTGATATGTATATGGATAGAAGGCATAAGTCTCTACATCAGTTTAGCTAAGACATCAATAAATATAAGTAACATATATGCAGAGGTCCTGATAAATAGCACTAATGTCTAGTAATTGTTGAAATTTTTGAATTTTAGTTTAAAGTACTAAATTTTAATTTTGTGTGAATTTTTACCAGATTTTTTTAAAAATATTTATTGAATCAAAATCATAATTTATCTTCTTGGGCAAAAGTCAATAAGCTAATGCTAACCATTGGCAGTGACTTTTGTAACCACTGAAAGAAGTCTACTGAGAAAGAGACAGTATTGTATCATTTGTCATAATCTAGGATTGATTGATCTAGCATTTGTCATAATCTAGCATTGATTGTGTGGTATAGCAATGATGTGTATGTGTAAAACCTCCATAAATTTTTTATAATGCATTATTCTGAGACTTATGTTAGGTATACAGTAGACTCCCGTATAATGCGATTAATATGTTAGACGTTGTATGAAATCACGTTATAGGAAATTGTGTTGTACAAGTAAAAATCTTGTATAACACAAATGATGTTAAGGTAAAATGTTAGAATGACTATTATTATGTATCTAGTTTATATTCATGTATCTATTATCATATATAAAGTTTGATTTAAACTTAAATACACTTTATTTTGCTCTATTTCATCAACTTACAAAAATTTTCTTGCAGAATATGTAGTTAAATTGACAAAGCAATGAAAAACTACTTCATCAAAATTGTTAACCCCTTAACTGCTGACGAAATCGTACATGATGCGCTCCCCAGTGCCACCATTTTCTGCACAGGCGCTTAGCAACACAGTGCATTTGAAAAAAAAAACAGAGGCACAGTTTTCAATCTACATAATATATATTGCTACAATGAATAAATAAAAAATTTAAATTACAGATTATATTAAAAATTAAGAGTTAGTACGTAGCTGTTATGTGATATATCTTGAAACATGGTTTAATAGATAAACCAACGTCACATTCAACACAATGATAGCAGGATTTACGGCGAACTTTCTTTTTGGAGTAGTCATGTAATTCACGGAACAGATTTTTCAGACGCACCACCCTTGGCGACAAGTTGGCGGAAAAAATTTTTGATGTCAATTTGGCACAAAAAGTTGGCATCAAAAGTTTTTGGTGCCAACTTAACGAAACATTGGCGTCAAAAGTTTATGACGCCAACTTTTCCCTACTCCGCACACCTATTAGGCCTAAAATCCACAATGTAATCAAAACATCAATAACGACAAATAAATAACAAATAATTTAAAAACAAACTTACCATTGATGGATTAAACTTCCAAAAACATAACAGGAATTCCAGGCAGTAATTAAAAGATGTCACTAATATATCTTCCGCTGCCTGTATCTAACTTCCAAAAACATTACAGACATTCCCAGCCGATGATTTATAAACGTCACTAATATATCTTCCACTGGCGGTATTAAACTTCCAAAAGCATTACACAAATCCCCCCCGGTAGTTTATAGCCATAAACGCAAATTCTCCATACACAAACAAATTACACACCTACTTCCCATAAATTACAAATTAAACAACAACCTAAATTCAATCATGACACTCATTTTACCTCAAACTACACTCTAGAAGACAAAAAACAACATTTCACTTGAAAAGGTGAAAACTCATAAATCTAAATTCGGAAAATGGAAATAACCAGTAGCTATATTAAACTTACAAAACCATTACAGAAATCCTCACCTAACTTCAGTGAGCAAATAAATATCCTCAATAACAAAATAGCAATAACACATATCTAAAAAAAAAACCACAGCTGCAATAACAAAAATCGACAAACAAAATACAAAAAATTAGTCTGAACTTTTAACTGAAATTTTAAACTGTTCCCAACTAACCTCTCGGAGTATTTCAATAAATTTATTAAACGGGTCTTCACCTTTCTCTGCGCGCAAATGATAAAACATGTATATAGCTAAATAAAACTTAAAATCGGCCTGACGGTTATGAGCAGGTAAAGTACTTTTAATATGACGCCAGGTATTAGTATGACATCCGGATTGAGGATCAACAAAATGAATACTGTGATTTACTGACAAATGTTTAAATCCTTCTTCGCCAATATCTTTATAGGAAGACCAGCCATCTGAATATATTGTTGTTCCAGGGTAAATCCATTCTTTAATATAACTAATTAAAGTTTCTTTACTTTGATCACCTACCGCCACTAAAAACAATCTTCTGGAATCTCTTTCAACACCCCCAAAAACCCACTGCCCCTCCACTGGATGACCTTGGTGGTATTTCCTTTTCCCGAATTTAGATTCGTCAATTTCAACAATCTTTCCTTCACCACCAATTCTTTCAGAGGTGCTACAAATAAAATCTAAAATCGATTCATTAATAAACTGCCTCCAATCGGCCAAAGCGCAACTACCAAATTTCCACTCTTTTTGTAAATCAGAAGTCTTGCGTTTATTTAAAATCTCAAGAGTTAAAATAAAAATTTCCTCCACAGTCAATTTGCTAGCGGAAAACCATGAACCAAAACGTAAGCTTCTTTGAGCACCACACTCTTTCCCCTCCCTCTTATTTCGATAGACCCAAACATACCCATCAGAAACATTATTCTTCTTACTCAAGTTCATTTTTACATCACATTTACTACAAAATACTTCAGGTTTTAAAAACCTCACTTCCCATAAAAATTCAAAAAACAACATTCGATCAGCATGTATAAAACCGTGAACAAGTGACTGATTAACCACCCCTTCCGTAAATCTATCGCATGAATACCGCCCTCTAACATTGCCCAAAATCCTACCCTGATATTTGCTAACAACCTCCTTCACACTCAACATAGCAGCCATTATAAATCTCAAGAATTCGCAATCAAAAAACTATCAAACTAATCGAACCAACAACAGAACATCGATTAAATACCCATTCAAACTGGGTTGCCAAGCTTGGCAGAAAATTGTGTCCATGCGAAAACACAAAATCGCCAAGCTTTGAACGCGGTGCATCTGAGAAAGCTGTACCTAATTCACTGTCAGACATATCTGTACAAGATATTGAAAATAACTCGTATCACACAATGCTATGCGAAAACAGAACAACAGATAAAAAATAATCTATTCAAGCACACTCTCAATTGAACTACCACTTTCAAATTTCACCTTCTTGTGCCCCCTACCCATTTGTAAAAAATGAGCATGACCCTGCCAAAGGATAATTCAAGGTGTCAAGGTCAATATATCACATTCTGAAGCAGTGGGTGTAGTTATACGGCTATAAACAAATTACAGTGTCAAGTATTCTGGGAAGACGTATATATACACCAGGGGCAGTTAACGCATCGACTGTGCAAAGTGTATATATATATATATATATATATATATATATATATATATATATATATATATATATATACGGCTGCAGCAGGTAAGGGGTTAAGAATCCTGCATGCATTAAAATAAATGTATGTACCAACTTTAAAAGAGAAATTTCTGCATTTTATTATATAGCACATTATGTGAATAAAGTTGTTGCACTTTTTTTAATGCATTGTATGAACTCACATTATATGGGAGTCTACTATAGTTATAATGCTTGTATATTTGTTTTTAGGAAATTTCCTTAATTGCCTATCCTTATGTTCAATAGATAGCTTTTCCATTTGAAAATTGTTTTCATTTTTAGAATTCTGAAGAAGGTGAAGATCACTATGCCATGGTCCCTGAAGAGGAGCAGATGTATGCAGAGATTGGCTCTGGCCATGACTCTGGTTCTTCGTCCATAACTTACGCACATATTGAACCTCGTGAACTTCCACCTGTTCCCCCAACAGTGGAAAGCCTTAAGTCAGTTGCTCATGCTCACAGTAGACAAGGTTAGTTAAAGAATTTAAAGTTCCTCATTAAATGTATGAGTAACACAATAGTGGGAGGTATTTACTACAGAGATTTTGAAATTATTATGAACTTATCCATTATATGAAGGGGTCATTTCATAAATCTTTGGAAAATGTATCTTGGATGTTATAATTGTATGCACAATAACCCATGGGCATGTCAAGCTTAAAGACATAAAATTTAGTTTTTACTTGAGTACACACAATAAAATAACAATACTTTATAATAATATTATGGTGTAATATGTTTAGAAGTAATTGAGATGACAGTGCTGTCTTTATAAAATTTCATATTTTTTTAAATAAATTTACAGCATTTTCTTTTCCTCTTTTTGATTAATGCTACACTATTTGAACATAAATATCACCTTATGTGTCCTAATTGCTCTATTCCAAAATGTACTTTTGTCTGTGAAATTATTTACATTTAGCTTGATGTTTATCGTAGTGACACATCATATATTTAATCATCACTCAGTCATCAAAGCCATAATTTCTACATTTTCATAATAGAAGTTTGTTTTTAACTTAATGTGTCATTAAGGAGCTTACAATTTTTTAAAAACTTATTGTTCTGTCTCTCTATTTTTATATATGTTCTAAATTACTTTTGTAATAATACCTGAGATAAAAATAATTTGTGTTTCTTGAAATATGTTAATTTTACTTCACATATTTTAATTCAGAAATCTTGTAAGTTCTAGCTGTCATATTACATTGTGTTGAGAAAAAGATCCACAAAGCCATAATTTGTATTATTGAGATAAGTTTTAACTCTCCCCCCCCCCCAGATTAATAAATTCACACTGTCTTTCAAGTGTGAAATTTGAATTCCAAGGCTTGTTAAATATGTATTGTAGCATATTTTTTTATTGTTAGACTATTTTTTGGTGCAATTTTTTTAAAAGTTCCTAATTAGTTACATTTTTAAAGTATATTTGCAGGAATTCAAAAGAAATCTTATCTCTTGTTAATACTTTTGACATCATTATTAGTCATGTTTACATATTTATAAAATTGGCTAAAGGAGTAGGGAGATCAAAACAAGATTGCTGTTTATTAGGACTATTCCAGTAGTCTAACTACGACTTCTTAAATATAATTAGTCAATATTTTAATTAATTGCTTCAGCTCATTTTGGTGCTTTTTGAGTTATTTATTTATTTATTTATATTGTAGGACTTACCCTTATTTCTTTACCCATTTGAATTTGTAGTTTTTCATACAAGGGTAGCAATATATTCTATGAAACCATTAAAATTCATTGAAATTAAGTTTTTTTTAATGCTGAACACAGTCTAATCCTTTGAGTTTTTGCTCATCCTATTAAAAATTTTCTTTGATATCTCTTGTTCACTTTCCATACAAAAATATTATCAAATCAATATACAGGGTCATCAAAAAAGGTTGAACACATTTCAAAAGCTCATAATTCTAAAATAAATTGAGCAAATGCAATAATATTCTTTTCAAACAACTTGGCAAGTGTCCAAGATTTCTAAATGTAACTGGTACGCTACCATGACGTTGAACGTTGCACAGAAGCGATGTGAGGTGGAAAAGGTCTTCGTTCAGCTTTCCGTCAGTGCAATGGTGACCGTTCAGGAGAAAGCTCAAGTGGTGGTTGTTTGCGATAAACAGGATGGTAATTTCACTGAACTGTTTTAACAGATTTGTACTCCACTAACTACAGCACACATTGAGTTTTCTCCTGAATGTTGCCATTGCACTGATGGAAAAGCGAACGAAGACTTCTTCCACCTAGCATCACTTCTGTGTAACAATCAACATCACGGTTGCGTGCCAGTTACATTTAGAAATCTTGGACACTTGCCAAGTTGTTTGAAAAGAATATTATTGCATTATATTATATTATTGCATATAGTGAACAAGTACCTTGGAAATTGGGAAAGTCCTTCCAATAGGTTTGGTGATTAAGGTAAGGGGCATGGGTACTCCTGAAAGATAGATTCTTCCAAGGATGTTCAAAATTATGGTGTTTTAACATTAATGATATAATAACGTTTCCTTGATATTTTCCTTTATCCATGATATATTAACTTTACATAAACTATGCTTCTAGTTTAGTAACAAAATTAATAATACAAGGTAAATTTCTGTTTTTGATTGAGGAAAAGAGGTAAAAAAAGTTGCATGTGTTGTTTTGTAGCTCTTTAACTTATATTATTTAACTAAATCTGATTTAGAGTTTCCTTAGAGGAAATAGTTTTTCTATGTTCTTTATTATTTTGGTATTAAAATCAGTTTCTGCCAAGAAAAATTATGTAAACCTTGCTAAAATTATATGCAGCATTATAATTACTCATCATTATTAATGTACATACTGTAAATATATTTATTAATGTTTTATAAATGTATCCTTCCATATTTTTTCTCTACCATCATTTTTTCATAGTACTGAATTTTCCATTTTGTCTTTTTGTACCTGAATCACTAGTGTACCTTTCTATGGTTATATTTCTATTTCTTTCTTTTTTTCTTTCTACAACAAGCCTTCTTGACACCCATAATAGTATTCCTCAGTTTTGTATTTTCTCTACCCATACATTCATCCATACATGAAAAATACCATCATACTCAATTTTGATATTCTCTCTTCTTTCATTATTGCTAAGTTTGTTTTAGTAATATATGTTAAATAGCTACTGCTATTTGTTATTTTATCAAAATATATGTTAAGTTCAGGACATGAATTGCCTGTCATTTTCTATCCATTTGTTCTGAAAAAAAAATCAACATATTTAAATATTTAATTTTTTCTTTTGTGTGTGAATCTATTCTGATTAGTAAAAAAAAAATTTTTTTTACAGCATCCACTGTATCAACATGCTCCTTTGTAAGCAATGTTTCCAGTACTGGAGAGCCTACTTCCCCCTCAACTTTGAGTAATCCATCTACCTCCTTGTATTCCACAGTAGAGAAAAATAATAAGCAAAGAAAAACTATTCACTTAGCTGAAGGAGTTAGTTTAGTAGCTGCCACAACAGAAAAAAGAAAAAAAGTGGAAGACTTATATGCAAAAGTGCGCAAGAAACGGGTTGACCTGACAATAAGTACTGGTTCTGATGATTATTCTGCCTATCAAGGAGTACATGGTGAGAATATTGAATGTATTACACCTCCACCATCACCCTGGGCTTCTACAACACCTCCTGCTCCTCCTCCAATCACAGGACGACTGCAGGCAGCTACTTTAAGTGTATTATTACCTGGAAGTTCCCATCATGTCCGTAGGCACTCAGCAGATCCTAACCTTCCAGAAGTTATTTCTGATAATCGAGTATTTAGCAGCAGCACTCGAAGTTCCATGGTCGTGTCAAATACAAGTGAAGAACCTGATTATGAAAGAATATACAATGAAGAAAATAATTCTGGTGATTCTTGCTATGAAAAAATAAAGGATGAAAATATTGCAAATGGACACCAGCCTAAAGCAATTTATGGAAGTTCTCATCAGTCTGATGCAGTGCAGAGTGATTTGAGTTACCCTGGTTATGAGAGTGTGAAAGATGAAGATGAGGATTCTACAGATCCAGGTTATGAATGTGTTGCTCAGGCTAGCAGAGAAAATGACCCTGGTTATGAACCAGTGAGAGTGGTTGGAAGTTTTGATGACAGTGACTCAAATTCTGATTACACTGTGGTGAAACTGGATGAAATCAGAGAACCCGGTTATGAGATTGTAAAAAATCTTGCTAGATCAGGTAGTGATGCAGCAGATCCAGGTTATGAAAAAATAAAGAAAGTGCCTCGAACCGATAGTGATGCTACAGATCCTGGATATGAGCGTGTTAAAAATAAAGTAATTGAGATTGCTGATCCTGGATATGAGACAGTTCAAAGGTCAGACAGTGATACTGATCCTTGTTATGAAATAGTGCACGGAAATAATGTGTCTAGTATTCAGTATGATGATGGAAATGTGTTGAATTGTTCTCCTACAGTGTCTCACAATTCCAAGAGCACCATATTATTTGTATCTGGAAATTCTGAAGTCAGTTCTCATCATAATGATTCACATAAAAGCCACAATCATGTAAGTGATTCTAATGCAACATTTCTGTAAATTTTTCTATTTTCATATCATCTTTGGAAGAGAAATTTTCCTTTTTCAGACACCTTCATCCTTTTATTATTTTAAATCCTTTATTAGTAAACATATAATACTCTTCATGGGATCATTAAGAAATTGAGATCATTGTAAATAGTTCTTTAAATGTATGAAAAAAGACCAAGAGCAATCTTAAATTTATGTTTTTATACTAATTATGTAGTTTTGAAATTGGAAAGGAATTTCTTTGGAATATGATGTGATGAACTGTATAAAAAAAAAAATACAATTGAAGTTTTTTATATTTCTTTACTTGGAAATAGTCTATAAAAAAATTATGTTTTCATCTTCTATTAACTATAAGATTATGTGTAGTTTAATACTTTAAAATTAATATTATAACTTTTTTTTCTGTTTGTTGATTCTTATGAAAGTTTTTGCTCTTGTTGCTGTCAAACAGTTAAGTTTTAAGAGTTTTGTTTTAATTTAATTGTATATTGTAAATATATTGTCAAAGAGTCACTAATTATTATACTCTCTCTTATTTATTCTTTAGTCTTTTTTTTTTCTTCTCTCTTTTGTGATAGGATTCAAAATTAAAATTTTAATGATATTCTTATAGATCATATACTCAATGCATTGTTTACTGTTGTAAAATAAATATAAATAACTTATCACATAATCTTTTTTTGTTCGTTACATTGACCTAATAATCTAGTTATTTCTGTGAACTTTCTTGCTGTTAATAACATCCATGTTAAAAAGATTAAATTCTGAAGAAAAATTTATAGGGGAAAAAGTTACATAACATAATTTCACTTAACGCACAATATATTTTTAAAAAATGACTTGACACATTTAATATGTGTTATCATGGAAAATTTTAACATTATGCTGCTAAAATGATGATTTCTTTAAACTGGTGTGGTATGCATTTTTCTAGTCATTAATGAGAGAAAATCAGATTGTTTCAATTTTGCCTTTAATCTAAGCAGTATGTATTAATATATTGTGTTTTTGAGTAAAATTATTTCATTGTTATGTATTTAATCAATAAATAACAAATTCCATTACTGTACCATTTGTGACTGGGTTATCCTTCTGTATAAATAGTAATAATAGCATAACATTAGATTTTTATAACAGGATTTTTTCAGAGTGGTACAGATAAAAAAGGTGAATTTAAGATTTGCCTTAATATTCTGAAAAGAATCCATTTTTAAGTGTAAATTCTATAAAATGTTTCTTCAAAATCTATTATATCTTATTTTATAGAATTTTTTTGTGAAATGCTTTTATGTATATTATCTTTGGTATTTATTATTTTTACTATTTTATGTTAATTTCGTGGTGAGTTGGTAATAAGTTTTGGTAAATATGTAAGCTATTTTACAGCATCTTTTCAGAAAGTGAAATTTTTTTTTTTTTTGCCCCGATTATAAATAATACACAAATGCCCATTTTTCAATGAAAAAAAAAAATACAGTCCTGCAAAAGAGATGTCTTAAATAATGCTATGTGTTTGTGTAGAGAAAACAATACTTTTGAACCAGTGGTTGAATTTTTTTTATATGACTCCTACTGTTATGTCACTAACAAAAATATGGCTGTCTGGATTATTTTATATCTTGAAATAGTAAAGTATTTTGTGTTTTATTGCTATCTAGTTTTATGCGTTATGCTTCCTTTTGAGAAGACGTATGAAATATATATTTAGCATGATACTACTTGGTCTTTAGACTTCAAACCATCTCTTTGTAAATTGAAAACAGCAGTTATGATTATTAATCTGCTTTCCGCTAGTAAAAGAAAATCAAACAGATTTTTTAACACAGATCCTTTTAAGAATGCATTTATCATTGCTTATCAGTGTCCTTTTTCGACTGTTATGTAGATTCTAATCTTAAAAGCTTTGCTTCTCATTACCAATTTTTTTCATGCTATGTTAGATTAGTATTTGCATTTTTAATCCCGTCATAATGAATGTTGATATTTGCCAATAATTAGCATCTGAATTATTATAAAGTAAATTTTACAGCCAAAATTCACTTTGAACAACATTTGATATTGACTTAACTTTCAGTTGCATTTTGTAGTGGATATGACTTAAAATTTTGTTTTATATATTTCATCACTTGCTTTCATTTCTTTGTTTTAATCTAAGTTGTCTTTATTTTAATCCCATTTGCATTTATTTAAAGTCAGAATATTTTAACTTGTCTATCTGTTCTGCAAGAGTAGCCAACTAGATTGCAGTTTTATGGTCTTAGTAACAGGGTATAACCTTAAGGATGCATTACTGTTAGTAAATGGTGTAATTATCTGAAAGGGAACAGCATGATTTGCTTTTTACTTAAAAGTACATGCTATTATGTGGTACCTTTAACTATTATTACATTAACTTTGAATATTATTTTTATCTTTATGTGTGATTTATGTATATGTAGAAACTTTGTCATTGATGTTGAGATCCATATTAGTTTATCATTTCTTGTTGTGGTAAGCCTTAATTATAACAAAAACAATAAGTATCATTCATCTTTCCAAAAACTTACAATTTTGCAAGATGTTTATATCTCTTTGAAAACATTTATATTTTTTTTTGCTTTTAATAACTTTTCTTTCCAAAATGCCTGTCAAAAGTGATTTTTGATCCTAGATGTACATTGTGATATTTTTTTTGCCGGAAGCATTGATAGTTTTAAATGTCACCAAAATATTTTTACTTTGTCACCACTGAGGACTTTTACATCCTATAAGGAATCTCTTTGCTGTTTTTTATTTTACTGTAGAATGAGTATTCATAGCTCTAATGAGGATAGATTATAATTTAAATGTCAGAAAATGAGGAATCGTTAGTTTTGAGTTGTTAGATATAAATTTTCTGGTCATCCAGAAAGTGAAATAATGGTATTAAAATAAATTAGATCTTATTAATTTATTTTATATTAATATATATATAAAATGAATTAATATAATTAATATAAATTAATTTATTTTACATTACAACTTATCATGCATTAAAATCTTATGGGCTTATAAATTTGCTTTAATCTACTCTCGTTTTTCCTTCATATTTAAAATTTATAATAATCCTTTGAAATAGCTTTCAAATTTATGAGCATTGTTTTTGTTCCATAAAGAGAGGTGTTACCATGCCAAACACAAAATCGCCAAACTTGGCAGGGAGGTGCGTCCAACACATCTGTACCCAAAATATGAAGCATCTTCATCAACCATAGAGATAACAATTGCGCTCCTCTTATATTTAATTTAACTGCTTGTCAAAGCAAGAGCAGTATTAGATACTCCAAAAAGTTCACAGTAGAAATAAGTTGGGTTGATTTTGTATTAAAAATTCGTATTAAAAAAATTATTTAATTATGAGGTTCATAACATTAATATAGCAAATATATGATACATAAATCCATTTAGGGCAGAGCTGGTACTCCTTATAATAGAAATCTTCAAAAATTGCATAATACAAACTAAATATGATTTATATGATTTAGTATATTCTTCAAGAAAATGCTGTTATCTTAAACAATATGAATGTTAGTTTTGTTTAAATTTTATTTTTCTCTCGCTATATATATATTTATATATATATTATCAAATGCCTATGTGAAAAAATTTATAATCATGGGACTTCATGTAGATTTGTTTTGAAAGCTTTTTAATGAAATGATTTAAGGATTAGAATTATGTACCAGTGAAATCAAGGTCCATGGGCCTCAATGGTTAAGATTGTATTTCTGCTGTTTTTGAATGGTAAAAATGCATCTTTTGCCAATACTGTTTATGTATGTAATTGTCTCTCTCTACATGTTGGTTACAGGGCGTTTTCTGTGAATATGTATTGGCTTTAAATGATTTTATTGGCAACCTGTCTTTCTATCAAGACCATATTGTAGTTACCTAGTGGTCCTGCTATTTGTTACATTGATACCTTTCACCTTCTCTATAGTTCTATTGAAAAAAAGTTCCTAACAGAAATGAAATTTTAGAGGAAGAGTTAAAAGGTTAAATTTCCTGTCATACTTCTGCAGTTTCTTACGGTATTTAATTGAATCATAAAGTATGTAATCTTATAACAAAGGAAATATAGGTGTAGTCTATAGATTATTCTCTTGTCACTCTAATGTTACCTATAAAGTTCAAAGTTAGCATATCAGAATATGTTTAAAATTTATCGAAAGGAGCTTAAACCTTTCAAATCAAGTTGATAAGATTTTTGTCTACAAAAAATTATATTTTAAACTTAATGAACTCAGGATTTTAACGAATGGTCCATACTGTAGTTTTAATACAATTAGTATATATAATAAGTCTATAATGATTTCGATAAAATGCATTTTAAAGATAGTTATTCAGTTTTGTAAATGGCATGCAATTAGGTGACAGGTTACTGTTGATTCTTTTCATATTTGATTTATTTATTTATTTTTTGTGGGGAATATGTAACAATGAAATATATCTTGATTGAGACTAAATTTGACTCTACTATTGCATATGTATTCAATAGGATCACTGTTTTTATAGATTTGGAAGTCATTCTCATTACTCCTCTCTTGTGGCATTACAGGGAGATTTTTCATTTAAACTTTTAATAGGTTTTAAGAAGAACTGGATTTACGATCTGATTTTAAATTTTAAATTGGGTGCCATTTTAATTTCAGACTAAAGAATTTTTTTTTTTTTCCTATGGCAGACATTGGTCAAGAAGTAAAGATTAAAGTATGCATAAAGAGCAGTAATCAGTACTTTTTAATGTAATACTTAGATTTTCTTATATGAAGTATTGTTTTCTATTTTGATATAATGCATTGGGAAACTAATTTAGTTTTCTTCTTTTGTGTAAGAAATATTTTTTAGGATATTATTTTGGTTAAAATTCTAACTAAAAAATTTTTTTAGAATACTTGTTAACTATTTTTTCCTCTTAATTTTTCTCTTAATTTAGAAAGAGAAATTGAAGTGTTTGGGACCAAAAAGACATGTTGTGTAATTGTCTGAATTTTTACAAGTTTTTTTATTTTATTTATGTAGATAGTAAAAAAAATTCCTTTTTTTAATTTTGTACTTTTGGTTTTAACCAGTTTCATTGGAACTTTTGAGAATGATATCTATTAGATTCTAATTTTGCATTCCTTACACCAAAATTGTCACTTTGAGTATTCTATTTTATTCTCAATTTTTATAGACTTTTTCTGCAGCATTTTGCTTAGAACCCTTGTCTACCTTTTCCTATAAAAATTGTATATACCATATTATTGAAAAAGTTATAAATCTTTAGCACTATATAATGATACTGGCTGTATATTATTGTCAAATATAACTATAATTGTCCATTTCAAGAGAGAATAATCAAAACCAAGCACTGTGTCCACATTGGGAATACAATGTTGTGCTTCCTTCTGTAACAATAAATTGTATTTAGATATGTTGAAGGAGTGCCAAATGATCATAATATCACTATAAAATTTCATCTATATATATTCAGTATTATGTATTTAAATAGCAATTTTAATACATGAAATATTCATATTTGTGCAATGAAACAAGGTGTAATTTTAATTTTTGGTTTTAAAATGAAAGTTAAAAAAAAAATTCTTTCATGTTCTTCATTTTGTGTAATTTTTATGCTTGAACATATATAATCATAGAAGATTACAATATGTTATCAATGTTATTATGCATACAAGAATTTAGTTTTCTGATTATTTGGTGATTATTTTTCTTCTCTCTAAATATACTCTAAAATTGGTTACAATTTTATGGTTAATACATCATTTTGTTAGTTTCACATGTTGATAATATAATTATATTGTGATGACATTATATGATTAATTAGATTTTTAGAATGAGCTAATATACTTAATAACAAACGTATTTTGAAATCTAGACCTTTTTTTTAAAGTATTTTTCATCGAAAATGTAAAGCAATGGCATTTTTCATTTTTATTTTTTAGTGACAAAGTAATGTCTTTATGCTTTGCTTGGTAAACATACATGAATGTTTATATAATAATATTTGTAAAACCTTTGAAAAATTCCAATTTTTTAATGTTTGTAAATATATAATTCAACACACTGAAGTTGATAATGGAATTATTAACTTAATGATATATTGAATATAAATTTAGGAGTATTTAATTTACATTACAAACAGCATGTGAAAAATTGAAATAAACTTAGATTATTTTTAGAGATTAATAAATCATTGTCATAAATATTATGTTGTGTACAGTAGGAAGAAAAATAAATGTTTCTCATCTTTTTCTTTTCTTTAAATAAAGATGCATATTTATATTATTTTTATTATTTTAACATTTTATTTCAAAAGCCCTCATAGTTTTGTTTTATTAATTCATAATCACCATTGTATTTTGAATATGTAATATTACTTTGACTGCTTTCATTCAATAAAAATCATTTGTATTTATATATGTGTTTCAAGTATTTTGTAAATAAAGATGTAAAGTTTTTTACCTTAGAGTTACATATATTTATAGAAATTGTATTTAGTTTAGCCTTTTGTAGTTTTTGTTTGTTGTATGAATTACTAAATATTTTAGAATTTTAATTTTAGTGTCAAATCAGAATATTTATTTAGTTTGTAGTGTGCAATATTAATATTACTTGTAAATTGTTAGCCTACAAGAATTTATTTAATTTTATGTTTATAATAGCAGTTTTAGAAAATAATAACCCTATTACCCTCATGTTGTCAAAAATGTAGGTCTTACTCTTTCAAGATTCATTTGATTCATGCACATGTGTAGTTTTCCAGTTCATGTTTAAACTTTATGGGAGCTTACCTCTTTTTCATTTTTAGTTATTTATTAGTTTTTCCAACATTTTAGCTAATTAGAATTTTTTTCATTAATGAATTATTATACTTGTTTCCTTGCTGGCTTAGTATGTGATTTTCATGTCCTTTTTCTGATATTTGTAATAGCTTAGGTTGCATCACTTTATTAAATATGGTAATAACATAATGTATATTAGAGAAAAGATGTATTTTGTATTTATTGATTACGAATGCTTGTGATTTCATCTGAGATTTACCTTCATATTGTCAAAAATAGGTCTTTGTATTTTGCTTCAGCTTTCACTGTTGGTAATAGTCTTTGTAGTAGTTTTTATTGAGTCCTTATATATCATATGCCTTATTTCA
Source organism: Dolomedes plantarius (assembly GCA_907164885.2). NCBI lineage: Eukaryota > Metazoa > Arthropoda > Arachnida > Araneae > Dolomedidae > Dolomedes > Dolomedes plantarius. The sequence continues at coordinate 76,325,270 of OU015492.1, forward strand.
TTATGTAATTTAAATGATTTCTTTATATTTTTTGGTAGAGAATTTATATTCCTAAATAGTGCCTCTCAGTATATCTTATATATTTGCTAGTATGATTTGTATTTGCTCAAAGCTTAATATTAAATAACCTTCCATTTAGCATTGTATCTGTGTGGACCATATGTAGTACAATAAGTCAAGAAAAAAATAGGTGTTCTTTTATATTTAAAATATTTATTTTACCTCTGCCATTCATTGATCCCAGCCATAGAAACTATGTTAATTCGAAGGACCAGCTCTGTTATTATTAGAGATTATAAATAGATGATTACCCTACAGCAGTGGTTCTCAACCTACGAGGTACCCCAATAGGGAGGCATGAGTGATATTCGGGGGGGGGGGGGGGTGTCAGCAAAAAGTATGTGTTGAATGTATCTTACCAGTGTTCGTTACAATTTTTAGGCTTAGGAAAGGGCGTAGGGTCTGAAGATCATTCAGAAGGAGGTGTGGGTGGGGACTAGACATAAAAAGGTTGTGAATCACTGCTTTAGAGGAAAAAAAAACTTGCAACTATAAGCTTGGAAATGGGATTTCTCTGTTAAATACAATTATTTGCATTTGATGTTTCAACATCCTTTATCATTTTAACTAATATTTTTGACTTATCGTACTATGTATGGTAAAAGTGCTTTTTACAATTAATGATACAGATGTGATGTTGTGGTAAAGATGTAATATTTCTAAGGGTACAAACATATCTTCTAAATATTAAGAGTAACGAATGAAATTTCTCTCAGCTGAATGTTTTTGTAATTGTGTGCAGTATTCCTACATGTATATGGTTCAAGAATGTAATCAGCAGGATTTTAATTTACATTTTTAATTTTAATTCTTATAGAATTTATCCTGATCATTTCCACTTTTGCTGATCCATTTGGTGTGTCATGTTTATTATTCAGGTTTTTTCATAGTATATGTGTTATGGCAGTATGATATATTATTAGAACCTTATGCTTTTAAGGAATGGATTGCAATCATTGATGCAAATTAAATATCGAAGTACAATATATTTAACTCTGAAAATATTGCAGACTCCAGTGACAACATTTATGCTCAAATGCTTTTCATGTTTTTCATTATTATAGGTCAGTTTATCTCCTAACATTATCACAGCATTTTGTTGGGTGAAAAATTCATAAGATAACTGTTATAGCTAGAATTTAAGAAAAAAAAAAGCTGTGATAGATGTCAGGATAAAATTTTTGTGAATATTTACATGTTTTGTTTCTGAAGTTTATTTTTTACTAGTTTGAAACTAATTTGATGTTTAATTTTTTTTATTAATTTGAGAGCATTTTATTTCTTAATAAAAATATGATTTTTGAGTGATCATATTTTTATTTCCATAAAATGCTTAGTGTTATTTCTGGAACTTTTGGTATAAATTCCTAGACATTTTTAAAATATTCTTTTTGGTGCTAAATAGTTTCATAGACTTTTTAATTTGCTGATTATTTCTTGACCATACTCATGTATCTCTTGATCAAACTATACATGTTTATGTAAAACATATGTACAGCCTTTTGCAGTGAAAGTTTATGGAGTGTTTATGGTAATCATAAATTAATAAATATCTAAATATAAATAATATATTTTTAAAATCCAAGAATTTAATAAGTAAGTGCATAAATATTAGATTTCTACATTATTTTAAACCTGTGTGGTACTGAAATGTGCAGCCTAAGTAGACGTGAAGCTTATTTTAAAAAATGTTACGTTATATTTTTTATATGATGCTTTATTTGTGCAATATTTTATGCATTTGCGTATTTGGTTAAATTGTTTGATTCGGTTGTTTATTTTAGTAATCATAAAAAAGTGTATATACAGAATAGTATGAAAGTTGAAATCTTTTATTAAATTGATTCCATATTTATTTAAAGTCATTGGTTTAAAAAAATGGAAAAAACGTAATTTTTAAAATAGTAATAAGTGAAATTTCGGGTATTTCTATGAACTTATCATTTGTTGTAATGATATCCTGAACTCGGTGAAAAGTTATCAGAGCTGCACATGTAATTAGAGTCAGTACCATATGATTAAAATGAGTGGTCAACCGTTTCTGAAAATTACATTCCATTGATACATTGTTATTTGTCAGGCGCAGTCCTGTACATGTTGTTATCTGCGTCCGACCAGCATATTCCAGCCTCATTTGTTGTCTACCTTTGAGAAAGTGCCAACTGATGTATTTATCTTTGCTGACAATTAAAGAAAAAATGCTATGTTCAAACATTTTTCTGTCTTGCGTGGTTTATTTGGTCGTATTTATGAAGCGATGTAATGAAACCAGTGAATTCATCATAAACTGCACTCTTGAGCATCTATCTAGTACAGTGGTGGCAACCTTTTTATTGTACTATATTGTTATTGTTGGCACTGTAATAACAATAACAATACAGTGCCAAATTAAAACAAAATCAAAATTCAACGTGCCACAATGAAGATATTCTATAGAAGTGTAGAGTGTAGTAAGTATACATTCATAAGTCTATTTTCGTCGTGGCACGTCATACATTTTTATTCAATTCAAACAAAAAATTACTTATGCAGTTTAAAACGCTTTTTTTGATTAAAAATAATTTCTTTGAATCAATTTTTCAAGTTTCAGTTGTAAATTAGGAGTTCCCAAATGTAGATTGGCCATATGTTCATCAGTAATCTGGTTCTGTGTATATCTCAGTTTATTTGAGGACAACTTTGAAAACCCACCAATATAAAATCCATTTTTTAAAAAAAAACCTTAGATTTCAGCAAATTTTCAGATTTTTTTTTCCCTCGCACATCGAAAATGAATGGCGTGTCACTTGGGGATAGGTTGCGTGACACAAGTGGCACGGATAACACACATTGGCCACCATTGATTTTGTCCATCTCCACAAAACAATTCTCTTTCTTATTCACATATTTACGGAATCTTCTACCACTATCCCACTATTTGGGACTTACTATTTTGTTTATAATTTCCTTTAGGCTTAATAAGCGTATATATATATAACTCGTCAGAAATGTTGAAAGCGGATATCTTATTTATCTGTATATGAGGCATACCAATTTAATGTGTAAATCTGAGGTAGCAGACCTGTCGACATTTATTTCATTTCTCGATTAGCTTTTAGGACTCATGAAAGCCGTTTTCTTGTAAATCAGATGATATTCACGTTATTGACGCTGAGGTACGGTCTGAGTTTGATATTTTGTTAGTAATTTGATGTAAACGGGTTTTTTTTTTTTGGTCAACTTTTTTATAGGTCATTTTTGTATTAAGACCTTAATATTTTATACGTTTTATGCATGTATATTTCCTCATTCATCACTCAGTTTTGTGTAAATAATATTAATACCCTAAATTGCGAATCAACGCAGGTAGAGTTTATATATCGGAACAATACGGCAAACAGTATTCCGAATAACGTGTAACTGAATTAAGGCAAGTTAAAAATGAAAAATATTCGGGAAAGTGATTACGATCGTGCAAGTAAATAAAAACATATGATAACTGTACCGTGTCTTAACTGTTCTCAGGATTGTTCAGCCAGTGAGGCATGAGTACTTCAAGAGCAGTGGTCCGATATTTTATTTCTTCTTCAGCCAACGACCTTCTGTTGTCGACACTTCCCCAAGATTCTTAAAATGGAGTCAGTGCGCCGTTTAAAAGCTACTCTAAACTCTAGGTTACCCATGCCAATTAATGCTGTGGTGCGAATGAAAAACTGGGGATTCAAAATCATCCTTATATGCCACAAAAAAAGTGAACTACTCGGAGATTTTAGGTCAGAGTTTTCCAAAATGGCCGATACCACCTCCCGGGGGCGTTAAATTTAAATTCAAACTCAGCTACCCACAGTTCTGGCTGCAAAAATAGATACCGATACTTTATTCTGAATTATAGGATATGCAGACCTGCCAACTTTCCGGATTTATCCCGGCAATGCTGGATTTTTAATGCATCTTCCGGGTTTCCGGAATGGACAGTATTATTACCGGATTTTTAGTTACATAACAAAAATATCTACTCAGTTCAGGTCATCTATGTTAGGGAAACCTTAGAAAATTTGCTAATATGCAAATTGAACCCACAAGGACGCTGTTATGAAGAACAATTTAACAATGAATTTTTAAAAAGAGCAAAATCAACTACGGTAAATGCTACAAAAATTCCAAGATTTTCTGCAATTAATTAAAACAAACATTATAAAGAAATAAAAATACTCAAAATATAGACTGCTGGGGTCCTTGCTAATGTAAATAAGATGTACATTAAAATGTATGATTACTAATTCCAAATATATAACTTTTTTAATATTATAATTTCAAGATGTGCTGAACAGTAAGGAAATATTTTGAACTATGTAATATTATTAAAGATATCCTATAAAATATGAGTAAGTATACATTATAATTCTTTTATAATTTTTTTCTATACTGTTTTGTGTTATGTCGTTATGTCGATTATTTTATGCACGGTAGAGTATTGCAGGATTTTGCTCTTACTGAGGTTGGCAGGTATGGATATGGTACAAAAGTTTTTTAATTGCATTTCCTTCATCCTGTTGAGTGGAACATGGGTGTGTAGTCACAAATCAGTGTAGTCACAAATCTGCTTACTAAAAACAGAAAATGTCTACAAATAGCTAATCGTTATAATTTAAAAATTCTGCTGATAAAGACAGAGTCGAACATTAATAAATTGACAACAACACACCAAGTTCATTAGGGTTAGTTTTAATGTTAGGGTAGGTGGGGGCAAAGGTTTGCAGTTTTGAGTTTTGGGTTTCTTATGGGCCTCCGTTAGATCCTATCGCCCCAAAAAGTCACTTGTATTGTAGTTGGGTATCCCCTCTACCTTCTATAAAATAATGAATTTTTTCCCGAAATATTTAGTCACCAAATTTTTAATTTTACCAAAAGACCTGTTTGCGAACATTTGCCCCAATCGGTGGGGCAAAGGTTCGCACTGCAAACCTTTACCCCACTCGTTGGTTTCTTACTGGATAGGCATCGAAAATCACAAAAAGAGTTGTCTAAATAATTTTATTTCACATTTTGTAATCTTTTTAAAGGTGTTACATATATAGAAAATCACAAATTGAACAGGTTAATCTCAATAATTTTTTTCTTAAACTAAATAACTTCAAAATGATATATCAACTATTAACACAGAAAGTTGAATCTAACAAAGAAATTCACAAAATGAAAAAGGGTTAATCTCATTAATTTTTTTTAAACTAAAGAACTTAAAGTAACCAATTAAAATATCAACTATTAACACTATCGTTATATCATATCTTAGGCTTTACTCATTCTTTTAAAACCCGTAAAAATTAAGGAAATTAGGGGGATGGGGGACATTACAAAGCAATTTTTGAAATTTTTACCTCAAAGATATGAAATTGGGCATAAATATTCATTAAAGTAAAACTATTTCAAGCACCTTATAAAATTTTATAAATATTTAAAATTTTATTTTTTATATTTAAAATATTGAAATTTTTATTATGTTTTTTAAAATGCTCCTTGCGATCCAATTTTTAGCCTTATCCTTAATTTTGCATTTAGATTGCTTATACATTTTGATCAGGGTTATGTTTTGATTTGTGCTTTCGTTGAATAATTAATTTTTAGGAAATATTTTTATGCTTGTACTCTGAATTCTCGTGAAATTTTTGTACTTTTCCACGCTTAAGTTAAACTTTGATAATCTGAATGATGTCTAAACCTGAAATGGATACATAACTTTATTTTAATGTATAAGAGGAGTCTTTGTAATAAATTTTATAAAATTTCGTCAAAAATTGTGACGCAAGGAGCCTTTCAAAGACTTGCAAATCTGGAAATTACTCATTTAGAGTTTTTTTCCCTAACCAGACCTTCGAAGCTTATAATGTCTTGTAACAACATTTAATTCCTTTATCTTGTAAAATAGGTCTTTGTTCAGAGCTATTTTATTTTTGTGCTGTACTAATTTATTTTATTTTTAATTTATGGATTTTCAAGCATTTTACAAAAAATTTTCTGATTAAAAACAGGCAGTTTTTATCAAAAACCATAATTTTTTTTCAAATTACAAAAATGTGAATTCCCATTAATAATAAAAGACGTTGTTAATAAGGATTCCTAATGAAAAGAGGACATGAAACAAATGTTAATAGTTAGAGCGGCAAAGGTTTGCAGATGGGGCAAAGGTTTGCACTGCGAACCTTTACCCCATTTCGTGCTGGTTCTGTTTCTGCAGAATGGACGCCACTGTATTTGAGTTAACCCAAAACTTAAGGTAGGATTTGAAAGGTTATTTACCACCCTAACATGCGAAAATAAGCCCAAAACAGTTCGTGAGTTTGAGTGATGCTCAAAATTACTCAAAAGTTGCAAAAAATTACATTAAAAGAGACGAAAATAAACTTACCTCATTTTCTCTGCAAAAGGGGGTCTTAACTCCAACATTTTTTACGAGGCAACTGACTGGAAGTAGAGGAATGCATTGCCTACCCTATTCTTCCTAAAACTCTTCCCGGTCATTTTAAAATGTATGTGCGAACCTTTGCCCCATGCGAACCTTTGCCCCCACCTGCCCTATTTGTAATTGTTACTTTAGTATTATCCTTCGTTATCTTCAATTTCTTTGTGCAATGTGAATGTTACCATGGTTAGTTTTAATAAATAATTTTATAATTTCAAACTTCAAGGTATCTAATTGACAACACCTTTCTTTACTATGTAGAAGGACATAGGTAGAATTATAGATATATAAGAAGACGCAAATTTGTCTCTGAATCTGTTCGCTTAAGAAGGAAAATTTTCAGGGGGGTTGCTGAGTCATTTTTTTTTTCTGATAAGGGGATGGCAGACGAATTAAATTTGAGAACCCCTGTTTTAGATGAACCACAGTCAGTGTTTTAAAGTGGGTTTAATGTAAATAACAATGTAACTTGCATAGGTTTTCAAAAAGTCTTATTTTCTTGTGCTAACGAGCCATGGTAGGACCAATAGGAAACACTGGGCTAACTACGTTATATCGGCCACGCTCAAGCCATGATACCCATTCGGGTACTTACGTATTATAGCTGAAACTTGGCAGCTTTTTACCCTTGGCACAATATCCGCCCGCCAACACCTAATATGACAGTGGCAACCTATTTTCTAATCGGAAGTTATAAACAACATTTCCAGCAATAGCATGGTTAAAAATTACAAATGTGTGGAGAACGTGTCAGATGAAGAACAAGATTTCGATTATAAATAATTTTAGCTATAATTAAAAATTGCGTACTAATGACAAAGCAGAAATGCATGAAAAATATTCAAAATGAGTATGTTAAAACAAACGCAAAGCTTTCAAAGCTTAAGTCTTAGGATGCTAAAATTTTGCATGGTGGTTACTCATAAGTCTTAACATGCCCAGTAAAAAATATTTTTAAAAAGTTGCAAATTTTAAGCGTGTTAAAAGGGACATAAACTCACTCCCCCTTTAAAATACATCCAATGTATCTCTTGAACAAAAGGGTCCGGGAAGTTGAAATTTTGTATAGTGGTTCCCCTTAAGCCCTAGGTGTACACCAATAAATCTTTTTTTTTTAAAAGTTCAAATTTAAGGGGTTTAGCCCCCCCCCCCAAAAAAAAAAAAACCAACCCAATCTATCTCTGGAACCATAAGGCCTGTGAAGCTGAAATTTGTTTGGTTGGTTTCCCTTAAGCCCTAGGTGCACACCAATAATTTTTTTTAGTTAAAATTTTAAGGGGTTTAGCTAGCCCCCCCCCACCCCGAAAAAAATAAATACATAAACCCCCTGTATCTCTGGAACCATAAAGCCTGGGAAGCTGAAATTTGTTTGGTTGGTTTCCCTTAAGCCCTAGGTACACACCAATAAATCTTTTTTTTTTTAAAGTTCAAATTTTAAGGGTTTAGCTTCCCCCCCCCTCAAAAAAAAAAAAAAAGAATTAAACTCACTGTATCTCTGGAACCATAAGGCTTGGGAAGCTGAAATTTGGTTGGTTGGTTTCCCTTAAGCCCTAGGTACACACCAATAAATCTTTTTTTTTTTAAAGTTCAAATTTTAAGGGTTTAGCTTCCCCCCCCCTCAAAAAAAAAAAAAAAAGAATTAAACTCACTGTATCTCTGGAACCATAAGGCTTGGGAAGCTGAAATTTGGTTGGTTGGTTTCCCTTAAGCCCTAGGTGCACACCAATAATTTTTTTTTTAGTTAAAATTTTAAGGGGTTTAGCTGCCCCCCCCCCCCCAAAGATTTTTTCGTGGGCACCTAGGGCGTAAGGGAAACCACCATACGAAAGTTCAGCTTCCTGGGTCCTATGGTTTCAGAGATACAATGGGGTTTTTTTCAGAGGGGGAGGGGGTTAAGCCCCTTTTAACCCCCTTAAAATTTGTACTTTTTAAAAATATTTCTTAGTGGGCATGTAGTGCTTAGGAGTAACCACCATGCAAAATTTCAGACTTTTTCTTCAAAAGATTTGCGTTTTTAAGATATTCATTTTGAATATTTCTGTTTTGTCATTAGAGCGCAATTTTTAATTAGAGCTAAAATTATTTCGAATCGAAATCTTGTTCTTTATCTCCCGCGTTTTTCACACATTTGTATTTTTTTAACACGCTATTGCTCGAAATGTTGTTTATAACATCCGGGCACCGAAATCTTTTATAAAACTTTGACGAAGAGCCCAACTTTTATCTTTTATCAAAGTTGAGGTATTACACTGTCATATTTCTCGTCAAACTTCTTTTATAAAAGATTTTTGTCAAATATGTTTCATAGCCTAAAATAATAAAGAAAATCTTCAAAACGAAAGCGAAAAGCAATGAATGGCGAAAACAATACAATCAACAAGGATGGGGCGCATAATTGTCGTTTTTTCGCCAAACCGCAAAGCTTCAGCTATAATACGTAAGTACCAACATGCGAACTGTATGTATCTTGCATCTCTTTTTGTTTTGTGGTACACGGATCTAGAGCTCTGTGTATATGGGCAGGGGCGTTCCAACCCGGGGGTGCAAGGGGTGCGGGGCACACGGGCGGCACATCAAGGGGGGCGGCAAGTCAGCCGACCGGATAAAAAAAAATTAAAACTAATTTATTAGAAAAATATCACCATTATGCTAGGTAACTACTTAAAAAATGCATTTTACAAGTATAACTGGAAATAAACAGTAAGGTTTGGACTCAGAAGGGGAAGTGACGCGCGACCGTCGCGACCTATAGCCACAACTGTAGCTCTGTATAATAAGGCCCTTGGGTTTATCGCTTTTGCGAAGCCAGTGTGTCTACAGGACATTGCTGATCTAGTGTAATTTTTGTTTATTCGGCACATGCCGGATGTGATGAGGTTTGCGCGCGAAAAATGTTAAAAGAAGGTTATTCTGGGAGATTTTGTCTTAGGCTGAGGTCGTGTCAGACCATTTGCGCTCCCGGTATGTTATTTTTATTGTGATTTCGTTTTTAACTCAGTGTGTCTCTATATATAATCAAATGTGTTTGATTAAATTAAGACTTCGTTTTTATTTGGCGAAGCAAGAATGCCTATATTTTAATGATAATTTAAATTCGGCCATGGAGAAATTTACTTAAGGGGACAGTGGACCTTCAAACCTAACTTTTTTTGTTTTGAATGGATTTGCTTGAAATTTGAATATATGATTAGTACCATAGATATGTAAAAGTGGTTAAAATTTAAAGATGAAATATTAATAATTTATGAATCATGAATTATTAATTATATCAAAAATTGGCCTCATCAAAAACGTTCCAAGCGCATTTCTTTTGCATATAATATGGTCATTTTTATTTACAGGATACCTTATAGAACTAACAACGAAACTTATTGCTTATTTTAAGCATTCATTAAAAATATAAAGAGAAAAAAATAATAGTGAAAACACCCTTTTTATTACGCAAAATACCTATAAATCATCATTTCGAGTACAAAATTTAGAAATTCTGAGCTACGAAGCATAATTTTTTTCAATAATATTTATTTGATATACAGTTAAGTATATAAAACTTAAATTTCAAAGCAATACGATCATTAGAAATGCGCCTGGAGTAGTTTGAATATTCGTATGACATGAAAATTTTTATTTTGAGAAAAACACATTTAAAGTTATTGCTGTTAGTAACCACATAATATCTAAATTAAATACAAATGCCTATAACTAGGAAAGTAATCACAGAAATTAAAAATTCTTTTTGCAACACATTTCTACTCGTCCGTAGTTTCACAATTCAATAAAATAAAAAATAAATCGAATTTTTGGATAAATTTCACAATTTTGAAAGTCCACTGTCCCAACAATGGACCATGAAACACTTTTTTATTTATTTATCAACAAATTGCTATGAAATTTTGTATACTTATACAGTGTTGTTTAGAGATGAAAATGCTAAATTAAAAAAAGATCAGAATGTAATTAATTAAGATATCAATTAAAATCAGTTTGTTAATTACTCTACTTAAAAATGTTCCATGTGCATCAATTTTTGTCTCAGATATCTAATTTTCTTTCTTAAGCTAGCTTTATATAGTTATAATAAAAATTAGTAGTAATATTAGATTTACAGCCATATTTATAAAAACTAGAAAAGAAATCGATAAAAAGAGGTCATTTTATGCAAAATTTTATGAATTTTTTTTTTATTGTAGAAATTTTAAGGTGTTTTAAAATAGTATAATGAATTTATCACTAAGTTTTATTCTAACATATATAAAGAATCATTTTATGAAATTTTATGAAAATTCAAGAAAAATTATGACGCATGGAACATTTTGAACTTACTGAAACGACATGAAAAGTTTCTTTGAGAAAATAGCATTTAATGTTTTAATTTAGCGTAACATTTCCATTGTTTACGTTTGGAAAAATACTTAGAACTCGGTTAATAATGATTGGATCAATATAACTTTTTTTTTTTAATTTAAAGCTAATGAGTTGCAGAATCATTTTCTGAAAAAAAAAATCGTTTTTGAGACATATTTTTGTCAATCTGAAGGTCCATTGTCGCCTTAAACAAAACCACATTGGTTTTAGAAGCGCTACTCCACGTCGCAACGAGTTGGGAAATATATTGTTCGCTTCTGTTTTAGCACATTTTAATCCATCATCCCATCAAATCGCGTCGCATTGCCGGCATCGCATCGGTGCGGGCGGTTTTTGTCAGGTTGCAGGAAAATACTCTTTTATGCCCTGAGCCTATAAATACACGGACCGGGATAATTTGCACTATATTAATTTTGAACGTGTCCATATATCTAGTGTCTAATAGCGCTTCCACATACATGCAGACATGCACCCCCCGACCCCGCTTGACACATTTTGGGGTCGATTAGTCTCGCTCCAGAAGCGTGACCTCCCCGCCCCCAAGGTCCTTTGATGATCTGTGAAAAAACCGCCCAAGAGAGAGATCGCTGCAGAGCTCTCCCCATAAATCACTCGTTTCCCCCCAGAATACTGTGCAGTCCAGATGTGTGTGGCCGTAGTATAACACCGGGCAAAAAATTCAAAGTGCGGTCTTGCCTAGTTTTATTTACTAAAATATATTTCATTTATATTTTGTATATTTTATAGAAAAAATTAATCTGACAAATTAATTTAAATAATTTTTTCAATTTAAATTTGTCAAATCGAAATTATTTATACAAAAGTTTTCACAAATTTTTATTTCACTCTTTCAAATTTTGCGCCCCTCGTGATTCGTGCACCTGGAGCAGTTCGCTCCAACTGCTCCACGGTAGCTACGCCCCAGGATAATGGTGCGAATATGAAGGGTCGCAATAATGGTTTACAAAAAAAAGTTCTTGACTTAAACCCTAGAGCTTTTTATGTGCCTTGTGCGGCCCATAGTTAAAATTTAGTTGTTAATGACGCTGCAAAAGCGTCTTTAGAAATTACAAGCTTTTTTGTAATTGTACAGGAGCTATACGTTTTCTTCTCCGCATCCACTAAACGTTGGAAGGTCCTAAAAAATGAAATCCCAACTTTAACGCTTAAACCCCTTTCAGATACTAGATGGGAAAGCAGAATAGATGCGCTAAAAGTTCTTAGATACAATCTAACAAAAATATATGATGCTTTATATACCCTCTATTCTGATAATACTAGAGACTCTGAAACTAGAAACATGGCAAATTCATTACTTTTGAAAATTAAGTCGTTTAAATTTATTTGTTCCATTATTACATGGTATAATGTGTTAACAAAAATTAATATCGTAAGTAAAGCTATGCAGGAATCGGATGCTATACTACCAAATATTATTTTAATGTTAGAGTAAACCAAAACATATTTATATAATATTAGGTCAGATAAAGGTTTTAGTGATATTTTAGAAGTGGCAAAAAATATTGCAGAAGATATCGATTGCGACCCTTCATTTCCTCTGGTTAATATTGTTAGACCCCGAACAAAAAAAACGTTTATTTGACTACGAATGTAAAGATGAGGCTCCAAAAAATCCAGAAGACCAATTCAAAATTAATTTTTACTTTGTAATATTGGACACTGCATTATCAAAAATAGAAGAAAGGTTCGAACAAATAAAACAACATCACACAGTTTTCAATTTTCTCAACGACCTAAATAATTTCCTTAAAACAGATAAATCAAATAGGTCTACAAAATGTAAATCTGTGGAAATTATGTTACATGATCAATTTAAAAATGAAAAAGATATTATAGCTGAAGATTTATGCGATGAAATTGACAACGTTGCATCCTTTATTTCCCCTGAAATGAACGCGTTAAATGTGATTCAATACTTATTTACAAGTAACCTCATCTATCTGTTTCCAAATTTAGTGATTGCCATACGAATTTTTTTAACATTACCCGTGACTGTGGCTAGCGGGGAAAGAAGCTTTTCAAAACTTAAAATAATAAAAAATTATTTGAGATCAACAATGGGACAAGAAAGGCTTTCAGACTTATCTATTATTAGTATAGAAAAGGACATTTCGGAAGATATAGATGTATCAGATATTATAACAGAATTTGCATTAAAAAAGGCACGAAAAGCAAAGATTTTTTAAGCTTTTTGACTGTCTGTTATTAAGTATATGTATTAATAGATATGTGTTGTATGTATTTAATATAACGTATTCATTTGGTTACTATATCAATACATTAATAATTATTATGTTAGGTTGTAAAATTAAAAAATAAACTGAATTTATAATATTTTCTGTAATTCGTTGTTTCATTTAAGGTAAAAATATTTCAGATAAATTTCAATTAATCCATAATGTATGAGGGGGGGGGGGGGGCGGCAAAATTATTCTCGCACACGGGCGGCAGCTACCCTAGGAACGGCCCTGTATATGGGGCATGAATTACTCCACTACGTCGCAATTATGGGGGTTATGGTTATTTTATTTTATGATCTCGTGTGGAAAAATCTAGTGCCATAAAAGTTTCTTCAATTGACTGTGAAGCAAAAACATTTTCACCTGTTTTCGTCCTCAGCTCTTGAATAGCCTTAGCAAAAGTGGGTACTCTACAGCCTGAGGGAAGGCAACAATTTTGAGGTTTCGAATCTTGTTGCATGCTTTTGTTTTACTAAGTATAAAAGAGAGTACTAAATGCTCATTCATTGCTTTTCACCTACATTTGATGCTTATATGTGATGAAAGTATCCGTTTAAAAAAAAAAACAAACCAGAATTGTTAAATTTTCCTGTCTTTAGTAAATAAAACAATAATATATGTGCAGAGAAATATAAAATATTATAATATATTAATGCTAATTTTGGCTCAGTTGACCAGTTTAATAGGAAAAATTAATAAAACATTATTAATTTGTAAATCGACATAGATTTACATACCATTAATGATTCCATCTGTAAATATAGCAGAGCATTGTTTATATATATATATATATATATATATATATATATATATATATATATATATATATATACAGATTGAGCATCCCTTTATGCACAGTATCATAAATGCCCCAAAAGCCCGAAGCTTTTAGTGTTCCGGTGAGACATCACAAATGGAAAATTCCAGACAGGACCACGTTACCCAATATGAGGATTTGACGTTATGTTATTCCCCATCTATGTACATTACTCAGTGTATTTTTTGCTCTTTCTCTGCTCACTGTGAAAAGCAAAATCGGATTATAGGCAGCCCTTATTAACTTTTCCACAAAGTTATTGTGGATATATTAATATGGGCTGCAAACTTCTAGTATCTCTATGTTAATCAATAGCATAGAAAGTTCAACCTTAAAGTAATTTGACTACGGAATGAGTGAGAAACGTCTTGCTCAAAAGTAAGATGATGTCAAACAACCACTGATTGCACACATGGGCGACTGTGGTTGTAAACACTTTAGTTTATAATGGCTCGGTGCACAAAATTTATTTCATGCAGAAAATTATTAAAAATACTGAAAAAAATTACTTTCAAACTGTATATACAAATGAATTTTGTGTGTTCGCTTGCGTTCAATTCCCAATCTATACCTTTATGTAAATGCAAAAATTGAAAAACACGTAAAATAAAAGAACCCTTATCCTAAGTACTCTGGGCCCCAATCATTTCGATTGCGGCATCTTCAATCTGTATAATACAATTTAAGAAGCGTAGGCCTGAGGCTATATTCCCTTTTTATAAATGATAAATGGGTTTTTTTTCTATGAGTTCGAGATGCAAATAAAGCGAAATCAATTTTAAAAGCTTTAATAATACTCTTAAATACAAACATGTAGACAAAAAATGCATAAAATTTACCCGCGTTAGAGTAGCCTCTAAATTCAAAATTATTACATTCTCCAGAGTACCCAAGAATACTCATGAACTCGGGTTTCATTTTGTTTCCTCAGCATGAAACTCTTGCCAATTACAATGAAGACAACGTAGTTCTAACGTAGAATCACTTTGAACTTAAACTGATGAATTTCCTCTTGTCTTTCAGCCCATAACAGATGATTACAACCTTCCACGAACTGTGGTCAAATATTTAGAAAGTAAGAGAGAAAAAGGCTGTAAATCACTCTTTTAAGAAAAGTTGCCAAGTTGTTGCTGAAGGAGAAACGCAACCAGCCTGGGTTTAGTTTTCATCATGGACTTCTCAGCTTATAGTTATTCCTTGCTTAGAACTCTGTTATCCTTCATGTGTTGGGCAGCTAGGTCATGATGACGTCCCAGTTCAGTGCATGAATGCTGCTGATACGCTGGAGAGGTTTTATTCTTTATAAACACGGAGTTCTATACATTTGAAAAGCCCATGTCCCCATTTTCTGAAGAACGTAAGAAATATTTATTAAATATTCTATTAAAAATTTAAATTCAAAACCATTGTTTCCCTTATAAAGACAGTACTGCGTTCGCAGCAAGTTTTACTTCAAAATATCTTCACACGGTTTCATTTGGCTCCGTAAGTGACATGCATTTTTCAGCATAGACTCGTGCAATATTAAGAACATGAAATGTGTGTTGTTAGTTATCATTTGAAATCAAACACACATGTTAACTGTTGCTTTACGTACACTTGCTGACTAACTGTTTGGCATCTGCTTTGTAAGCTCTTTTTTTCCCTGTAGCATTCTTTCCTGTCGGTCGATTGTTTACTTCCTTTATAATTTCTAAATGATCTGTGAACCATTTCAGGTCGAAATGAACTGAACTATTGAAATGGCTGTTCGATAAGCAATTCCACCGAGCTTACATTTCTGCTTACTATCCAGGATGCAATGGAAGGCTCCTTATTTTATCAATTTTATATCTGTACTCCATAGAACAACATGGCACTACCAGGGATCATATCAGTTTTTTTTTCACATTAAAAACCGAACGGAAATTCGAGTTTGAAGTTCCCTACTTACACTCAGATTTACTTCCATCAGACCGTTTTTTTTTTCCTTTTCTTTTTGTAGCCCACAAGAGACATCTCGAGGAAATTCATCCTTTGGCGGTGTTCGAGCAGCTACGAGGAAATACCTCCGAGCACAACCTGTAGAATTTTACCAAAACAGGCGTCAGAAACAAGTTAATCATCGCGTATCCCAATTCATTTTGAAGGAGGTTATATTGAAAAGTAAGATATATAAATTAAGATAGAAATTCTTAGCTTTCTTCTTTGTTTTAATTTCATTTTGATCCCTTTCAACTGAGCATATATATAAATATGGAGGTATAATTTATAGAATTATTCTCGTAGTTTCATGATGAAATGTATTTGCTTTTTTTGATGAAAAGGCACAGGCTGGAGTTCTTAAATATTATTTTTCTTGAGTTTAGTAAACATTACTTCAATTAACCTCTGAAAGCATGGGAAATTAATGAGAAATATTCGTTTAATACGTAGAATTTCTAATCGTTTTGAATTGGACTCAAACACTAGCGACTTCTGCAGATCATTTATTTTTAATACATGTCGTTCTTAATTCACCATTCAGTAACTCCACTAGATGCATCAAACTCGAATTTCTTCATTTATTTATAAATTTTCGTGAAATAAAGCAGATTTGAAAATGAACTGAATATATTCATAGTGTTTGAAATAATACAGTTAATGACATAATATTGAATTCTAAGAGTTTAGCTAAAAAATTTCTATTTCCCCCATCCACAGGTACACATAAATATTAAAAAAATAACAATAATTATAAAAATGAAAATATAGTTACATTCTTTTCCTAGAACATATTGCTTTTCAGAGAACATGAAAAAAAAAATATGACCGTCTATTTTATCTTCATCCGTCAGACGCATGTCCGTTTGTCTATCAAACATTTTCTTACAAACCTCAAAGCATTAATCATGATATATAGCCAATAACATGAGACAGGAAATGAATCAAAATAGAGAACATTTCGGTATCTTCTGAATATGAGAAATTCTCTGTAGATGTTGACCATCGTCAAAAATTAATTCCATTGGAAAATCTGAAATATAACGAGTCTGTAAATGCTATTTTATGAGAAATTTTTATTTTGTCTTAAGATATCCGCATTGCGATTAATTTTCGAGGACGTAGGTATTTTTGTAAATGTATTTTTCATTCAAATCTTTTAAAATGAATGTACTGAATTTCAACTCAGATTTTTTTCTCAGTTTATAAATAACGTGATTCTCAGAGTCTTTTTAGATAGCACTCCACTCATACCCTCATCACTTTACAGACAACATAAATGAGGTAGCTTAATTTCTAGTAGACACAGATAGGTTGATTTGAAGCTCGCCAAGACAACCCCGTACTCTGAAGTCCTCAGACAGCCTTTATTCAATTATACGAGTATGTTGTTTAGAGTTTATTCAAATATCTATGAAGCATTTGTCTCTTATGATTGTTACCGTAACAAAAGTAGTGATTTCATGACTTGTATTTTTCTCAAATGGAATTTTCTGTCTTGAATTAAGGGCATATATCATCTCCAACCTTCATCCCAGTCTGTGCCATCATTGGCATTTCTTTTCCAACCTCCATCCCATCCGCCATCTCCTTGTTGCCAGTCCCCTTCATCTCTCCATTCTGATCCTTGGTCGTCGTCCCACTCCTGCATGACTCCTGCTTTCCAGTCTGACGATTTCCCTCCTTTCCAGTCGGATTCTTCTTCCGCCTTCCACTTGGAACTTTCTCCTTTCCATTTTTTACCTGAGGGAGCTGTCCACCCCATGTGAGAACTCGCCCATCCTCCTCCGCTGCTCCAGTCTCCTCCTCCACCGCCTCCACTGCTCCAATCTCCTCCACCACCTCCGCTGTCCCATCCTCCTCCACCACCACCTGCGTCCCATCCTCCTCCACCTTTGCTCCATCCGCCACCGCCTCCTCCACTCCAACCTCCTCCTTTTCCACCACCTCCTTTAACCCTGCAAGGTTAAAAAAGGAGTATAGTATTGTGATGGGGAAAAAAAAAGAATATTTTCATTATTTCATCTTATAGAACCTAAAAATGTCAAAACAGTATCACTTTGTTAAGTCAGCGGATCTCCGATTATATGTATTGTAATCAATCAGAATCAGAATTGAAAAATAAATAAAAAATAGGGGAAGCCAAAAAGATGTGTGACAATATATAAGATAAAATATGCGAAATATATGAGAAACTTGTAATGTATAATATACAAGGTGCGCCCATAAAGTAACCGGACAAATTAAAAAATCAAACGGTAAAATAAAAAAGTGAAAGAATAATCGCCTGGCTAGAAAGAGTGACATCTCAACTCTTGTTAAAGCCAGTTTAAACTGGTTATTTAGTCTTTTGCATATCAAAACACCGTAGTAATTTTCATTTACTGAGAATGCATTGTACTAAAAAATTTGCTTCGGAATGGAACAACGTTGTAACATTAAATTTTGTTACAAATTAGGTAAATCTGCTACCGAAACTTTAGATGTGATTCGAACAGTATATAGTGATGCATCGTTATCAAGATCACAAGTGTATGAGTGGTAGAGCCACTTTAAATGTAGGCGAGAAAGCATTGAAGATGAACCAAAGACGCCTTAAACTTCAAAGGATGAGGAAAATGTGGAGAAAATTCGTTCTTTGGTAAAAGCTGATAGACGAGTAACAACTCAGCAGCTTTCAGACATGCTTGGGATAAGCAAAGAAAGCTGTAGATTAATTTTAATTGAAAATCCGAAAATGAAAAAGTTTGTGCTCTATTTGTGCCTCGGATTTTGACAGAACAGCAAAAAGAAAACAGAAAAGCTTGCTGTGAAGATTTGCTGACTACTGCGCAAAAGGACAACAATTTCTTAAAGTGTATTATAGCAGGAGATGAGACCTGGTGTCTACAATACGACCCAGAAACAAAAAGACACAGTGCACAGTGGAAAGGACCATCTTCTCCCATTGAAATAAAAGCATGGATGTCAAAATCAAAGGTGATGCTGATTTAATTTTTTTATTACAAAGGACTTATTCACCACGAATTTGTTCCTGAAAATCAAACAATTAATCAGTATTTTTATAAGGATGTGCTTTTTCAATTAAAAAACAGGATAAGGCGAGTTAGGATGGAACTGTTTTATTCTTGGCAATGGTTTTTTTCACACGATAATGCTAGGCCCCATACAGCAATTTCTGTTCAACAATATCTTGCTAAGCATTCAATTACAGTGATAAATCACCCACCATATTCTCCCGATTTATCGCCAGCTGTATTTTCCTTTTCCCGAAGCTTAAAATAGCCATGAAAGGACAGAGATTTGAAAACGTCTCGGATATTAAATCAAATGTTACGCGTATTTTGCAAACGGTTAGTTCCAACGCCTATGAAAAGTGTTTCGGTGACTTGAAGAAATATTGGAAAAATTGTTTAGACTCCTTTGGCGATTATTTTGAAGGAGATAAATTTATTTGGAGGTGAGTAATATTTTTCTTATTTATAAAAGATTGTCTGGTTACTGTATGGGTGCACCTTGTATTTTCAAGAATAATTTCAACGCGAAGGTGAACGAAATCAGTGAGCCACACGAAGCTCATTAATTTCTGATCCACGAGTGTATTTAACCATCGATATCAGTGTTTTTTCTAGTGATTTAATAATTTGGAATACTGCTGTGTGTGCTGTAATGTACGAACATATGTATATTAATTTATTGGAGGACGATAAACTAAAGCGCTGCTACACTAACTACTACTGATACGTAGGCGACTAATACTCATGATGGCTCGTGTAGCAAAAAATGACCGTAGCGCTCCAAACCAAACCAAAAATACTCATGATGATGACTATAAAAATTTCTCTAGGTGATAGATATTTCTTTGTATATCTTTCGTTATTCTGTATTTTATTTTTCCGTTATAAGAGACTTTGAGAATAGATTTACAACTGTCTCGAATGAGTTTTACCTCTAATGTTATAAGGAGTATATTTTAGTTAGTGTGAGTGTCATGAATCATAGATAGACTGGACGAATTCGCCATTTTGCTTTCTCATCAAATACTAACTTAAGTGGGTGAAATCGTATAACTATCTTTATAGTTTCGCGGTGAGTTGCGTCAGCCCTTGGACATAATGACTTACCTACTATAAATATCTTATACCGTAATTTCATTTCACATATGGGTGACATGAGATGCCCATGACCCTATGCCTTAATTTAAGTACAACATTCTATTGTCTGCGACAGTTTCAATAATCTTGATGAGGTTGTCACAATAAAGAATCCCTTATAAAAGGATATCACTCGAAAAAGCCATAGAACAAATACTTACGGCACTGGAATAGGCACGTATTTGATTTTTTCGCCTCCACCACCTCCATCTCCTCCCGAGTCCCCTTTGTCTCCCCCGTCGTCCCCCTTGTCGAAGCTGAAGCTGGGAAACTTTATGCTGGGAATGGAAACCTTCATGGGTATAGGGATCGGCACGAGCACCCCCTTGATGCCCAGGAAGTGGCTCTTCCCGCCGTTATAGCCGTGATAACCGTGATGCAGCACGTGGTGAAGGATCTTCTTCATGTGGTGGGCATTGATCGGAATGAAGAACAAAACGGGCAAAATGGTGTAGATCATAACCAGAGTGGGAGATGAGAGCCATCGACCGACATGAAGCTCCTGTAAGTGAGAAAGAAAAGCGGTGAAGAATACAAATCATAAAGCCTATCAGCTGGAACATATATCAAGGAGAGAACAGTTGATGATGCCAACAGATGGGTCCTCGGTAGGACCATAATACAGGGTGGGATATTACTAGGACTATTGCCCGAGAAGTGACTGGTGAGTCATAGGACCATATCAAGTGGGAAGAAGGGCTTCACCTCAAACTAAAGCGAGATTGATTTATAATGAACCTGTAGGCTTAACCTAAGACAGATCAATTAGAGACAGGACCATCACGTGAAACAGAATAAGTGCAAGGGAACGACCATAACCTCAGGAGTTATAGGGGTTTGAGAAGACCATTACCGCGTAAAGAGAGGAAGTTGCTTGTATCAAAACTGGAATTTTAACCCCCATTCAAGATTTTTATTTAAAAATTGGGAAGTAAAGTTTTGAATTCAAAGAATTTTTGAAAAAAAGTTATGATCACGTGAGGAAAAAAAGCAACGATCATGAGAAAAAAAGTTGCTTCACTTTATAAGTATACCCAGTATTTATCGTCATATCTTATTAGATAATAAGATTTTAAAGCTACTGTAAAAACTCCATATTTGCAACATTTTCATGGTTTTAAAAGTTCTCAAATCCGCATGGAGAATGTGCCTGCCACTCTTCAGCTCTAATTCTCTCCTCTTTTTTACATTCACCATATAGGGAAGAACTAGTTGTGGGGAAGCTTGTGTCTCTGGTCAGACCCTTCTAAATTATCAATGATGGTATGTGAAATACAGCAGGGAAATGGTAATCTCCGCTGACAGGTTAACATCTCCGAAGAGAGAGCATAATTTCTTCTAGAACATGATTACAAGAAATCCCCAGAGTAATGTGATATTTAAAAATTAATCTCAAAATTTTGTACTATAAATCTATTGTAGAGTAACTTAGATAAATTGCAATTATTGCCTAAAAGAACTTGGAGATGGTACGTTAGTAACAGACATTATTTTTCTCAAGACATGAAACTTCAAATCTCTGTTAAAGCCAAAAACATGATAAAATTTGTAAATTTCGTGACGTAACTGTCCAAACACAAAAGGAATAAAGATCATAATGCGTAACATTCAGTTGTGGTAGTTGCCGAACTTTCAACTTCAACAACGTCTTCTATTGTTAAAAAATATCATAGAAAGTCCTCCACTTTGCTTTCGCATATAAGGACCAGCAGATTGCCTCGAAGAATCGAGGCTCAAGTGTAATGGCGATATCGTGCCGTGTCCTATGAGGGATGATAGTTTTGAAAGGCTTATAAAGAACTATCATTTCAAGTCAGCGACCATCTTTATAGGTCTAGCTGTATGAAGGCGTCATAACAAGGATAGTGATCAGAAAGTAGAGAGTCTTTACGGATAGTAGAGGTTGCAGGAGTCTTATTCGACTACCATTTTTTCAAACTTCAGCATATCTTGTTATCTTCTGTCACAGATGGAGAACATGAAAGCAGATGCTCAAGTCATATCTGTTCAAGCTTTCTCTCGTACTGTATTCTTTACAGCCAATTATAAAAGTCTAAATCTCTTTTTTAAATTAGCGAGGGATGGCTAGTTGTTATAGAGTAACAGATTATTTGTAGTTATACCGAAAACCGAAATATATCCAATATTCCCATATTGCACTGTACAAAGTTGATTGAATACTTTCGGTGTAAAAATATTAGCAACTTGTTCAATACGTGTTAATAATAACAAATGAACAGCGCAAAATTGCGCTAGAGCTTTATCAATCGAAATAGGCAATACTCCTGCAGTCCAATACTATAACACCCTTTTAGAGCACCCTTTATTTTGCCCTTTTTGGTTTATACGGTAACGAACTGTCAAGAAGCATAAAAACTAAGTTCGCCATGTACAATAAAGCATTATAGAAATTGAACACAAAATTGATACTTACCTTGCACCTAAGTGGTCTTTTCATCCTAGTAGATAAAACCATCTTCCGACTGGTTAAATTGACATCTTTGGCCGTATCGGAGTCATACCTTTACCACTCTGTCTAACAGTGAAAATCCAAGTGAGTCACTTTCTCGGCTGTGTGAATCTTCGGTGTGTTCGGTAGGAAAAATTATGGAGAAAGTGTCGAAGTCAATGGCTGTCTGAAAAGGGGGAAAGCTCGCTCTACAAAAACCTACAAGAAAGGTCTGGGTTACACGGCTGGATTCACCATCGCGTGCGTTACGTATGGTCAGTCAGTCTCTGCATTCGCGGGATAGAGAAGTTGTTTGAAAGAAAAAAATAAAGGCGATCATGACATTAAATCAGTTTTATTTTGCGTGCAGACATCCCCTACATAGCACGAGATGAAAAGGAAAATGTTTGTTTTCTTTCGATTGGCGATAGATACCACACCCGAGGGAGTATGGAGATGGGTATTCTGGGTTTAGTATCCTATAATAGTATAATAGTGTGCTACAGTTTCTTTTAACTTACCTAACAGCCGCATTGATCTTCGTGGGTATGATCCCGTCCTAATGTAAACCAATTCTGCAAACACCATAACCTCAATTTTACGTACCTATTTGACATCGCTTCGCTAAGCCGTATTAATAACCGCAACATCTATTTATATCATCTTTATCTATTTAAAAATGCTATACAAAAATAAAGTTTTCTTAATGAGGTGCTAAGGCAATATAATAAAAAGTAAATTGAAACTGGACGTCTATTTTTATGAGCGATGATTAAAATGAAATTTTACGAGCGAGCAGTTATCTGTCGCAGTTTTTTGCCGATTTGAAAGCAGTTATTTGCCAAGGATTTCCTACTCTCGGCTTACGGCCGAGCCGTTATGTTCTGGTAGAGACCTGTTAACATTGTTTGAGTCGGTAAATGTCCAAAGAATTGTACTTGGAAACTAATGATTCCATGATTCAGAATTTCGGAAAAGTCAGTCTCAGTAATTCTTGTTAAGTAAATCATAAAATAAAATTCTGGATATTTCTATTAATTTGTAAAAATTTAAGGGAACTATAGGAAAGGAAGATATCAGTCATCAGATTACTAACAAAGAAAAAATCTATTTTTAAATTCATATTACGACTTTATTCCTAGTCAATTAATAAAATTCCAATAAGGAATTTTATCATATAAATTCATTTTATATTAAACAGTTATGTGTGTGTAAGGGCTACACCTATGAGCTACAATTTCAGAATTTTGAGACAACAAACTACACATTATTAGAAAGTATAAAATTAAAGGAGGATTGTAACGTCGATTTGTTTTTAAAATATACTCAAATGAATAGGAATATACTTCCTTTAAACAATCTGGCAACTCGAGTGACGTAGCGAGCATAACTGGCGCCCGGGGCACAATACCCTCTTGGCGCCCCCCCCCCCCAAAAAAAAAAAAAAACAAAAAAAAACACTAACATCCCGGAAAATCTTGTTTGTTTTGGGGACAATTTGGCGCCCCTCTGCGAGTGGCACCCGGGACATGATAGACCCCCTTGCCCTCCCCCCCTCGCTACGCCACTGGGCGACTCCCCATTGGAACATTATTGAACATGGATCAAAATTAACAATAAAAATGCGTTTATTACACAGTGGAACCTCGATATATTGAATCTTAAGGGGAAGGAGAAAACTTCGAATTATCGAGGATATTGATATACCGAGGTTCGATTTAATGATAGCATGGGAGTGTTATAGCAGGTTAAAGGGGAACGGAAACACTTCGATTTATCAAGGAATTCAATTATATCGATGTTCCACTGTATGTGTATTTGTTCTTTAGGTATGTATGAATCTTCGCTGTATTTGGAAGGAAAAATGAGGTAGGAAATGTCAAAGTTATTAGCTGTCTCAAAAGGGAAAGCTCGCCCAACAAGAACCTACAGGAAAGGTATACGTTTTAAAAGTTGTGCTATATCAACTTTTCAACCGGATCAGGCATCAAACCAAAATCTCTCTCTGTCGAACCGAGATCGTCATCTAAACACAGGTGATCTACTAAAACCTTCTCTTTACCCCTTTGTATGTTTATATTACAACTCAATGACAGGATATTAAACCTAACAACTCTGAGGAACAACCTCAATTTTTTTTTCTCCAATGGCAGGTAGCTGAGCGATACTCTTTTCTCAGGAGAAGCCAGAAATGTGTGACCACTTCGCCGCATGCATTGCATGGGTTGTCCCGGGTGCACCACAGGGGGTGGGTCCACGTTACAACCTTACCGGTTCCGTAATTTTGAACCAAGTCAAGTACGAGACCGGAAAACTTGACCCCGCACCTCCAGAGGTAATGTTTGGGAACTTGGAGGGCATTGCAGCTACGACAGATATTTTCCGTGCTCCAGCCGCCATTAGTGTACACGTCGGCTGTTTTGTCATCGTCGGAGATCGAACCAGCAACTTTCAGATCACTGGCTAGACGCCTTTGCTTACCGGGCCACCGTGCCCTCACAACCTCAAAATAATCTGACAGAATTAGGGTAATCTATATTAAACTAATGTTAAAACACGTTAGATAAGAGTTATTTAACGGCATTTCGTAATGTTTTTAAACTATAAGCCGCCGTATAGTGGTTGTCGAGCTTCCACCAAGTAGGTTCTAATTCAAAACTTGGCTACGGCATGGACGTTCCTGGGCTGTCCCCTCATAGAAAATGTTGGTTCATCTGTATGTAAAAATTGTACAGATTTTCTATAGGTAAAATCAGTTTATTTTTTATATCTTATATCCTTTAAACAAAACAAGATTCCAATATAATAATATTATATCCTTAATATTAATTAATTCAAATAATAACTTTATGCAATATACATAGATACATAAAGTTATATGAATTAATTAATATTAAGGAAACTAAAATTTTATTAAGGAATACAAGATATGTCAATATTTGTTTCATTTATTTTATAGAAAGAACAATATGCTTTAAAATTTTTTCATCATTAAAAATTTCTGTATAAAAAACTGTCACGAATCACTATGTTTAATTATCAACATGTATTTTGAAGCATTGATGTTAAGTGGCTCTTTTACACTGTGCAAGCTTTATTTATCATGTCAAAAACTTTTTCAGCAGGAGCATTTGTTCCAGGAAGCGAAACAATGAAATCTACAAATTTAATTATATTCTTATATTAAATTCGCGTTTCGCGAAACTTCAAACATTTTTAGTCTAGCATAAATATGCTTCAGCATATTCTTCTTTCCAAAGGAAGAAGTTTATTCTTAATTAAATAGTCTTTTATTCTTTATATTTAGTTAAATGCAATGTGAATCATTAATTTCATCTGTGCCGAGTAAATCACAAAATTTATCTAAATGTTTTCTAACTTTCCAATCTACACTCATGGACAAAAAAATTAGCGCACCAAGAAGGAGTCGTCAAAATGAAACGAAATTTTACATACGTAATGACTACTTTGATATAAGTAAATGATAAGAAAATCAAAGAAAAAGGATAATTTATTTCAGAGAAAAAGGCAAAAGAACGGAGGAGTTAATACTCCGTTGGACCCCCTCTAGCGCCAATGCACGATGCGATACGATCGGGCATTGAGTCATACAAGTTCTGTATGATGTCTTGAGACATTTCGTTCCATATTTGCTGTAAACTTGCCTCTAGTTCGTTCAAACTCGTGGGATGCCCAACTCGTCGTCCCAAATGATCCCAGATATGCTCGATTGGAGACAAATCTGGGGATCGGGCAGGCCAAGGAAGGGTAGTAACAGTGCGGAGACAGTCTTGTGACACCCTTGCCGTATGAGGCCGAGCATTGTCTTGTTGAAAAAGGGCTCCTGGGAGCCGTTGCATGAGTGGCAACACATGTGGTTGCAGGATTTCATGAACATACCGCTGGGCTGTCATGGTGCCACGGAACAATACTAGGGGTGACCGTGTATTGTAGGCAATGGCACCCCATACCATCACACCAGCTGTGGGAGCGATGTGTCGCTGTACAGTAAAGGCAGGATTGAAGCGTTCACCACGGGTTCTCCACACACGAACACGATTGTCATCACTGCCGGGATTGAATCTAGATTCGTCGCTAAAGACGACCTGGTTCCATTCCGCTGCAGTCCAATTTCCTCGTGCGCGGCAAAACTCCAAACGGAGGCGTCGATGGGTGGGCGTCAAGGGCAGCACACGTAATGGGCGCCGCGATACCAACTGTCCTTCAGCCAGGCGCCTTCGTATGGTTGGAGAAGACACAGAGGCCCCTAGTGAAGGTGCTACCTGTGCCTGGATGGCGGCCGATGAAGCAGTTGGCTGTACGCGTGCATTTCTTACGATGTGGCGGTCTTCTCGACGACTGGTCTGTCGAGGGCATCCTGAGCCTGGTCTTCGTGTACATGACATCTCTCGGGTCCACTGGTCCCAACACCTCCTCACAACACAATCAGAGCGGCCTAATTGACGAGCTACTCGCCTAGATGACCACCCAGCTTCCATCATCCCGACGATTCTCCCCCTCTAAAACTGCGACAACTGCTTATATTGTCTTCGAACACGGCGTAATGGCATGTCTATCTCAGCTCTTCCTTTGTAAATGATTCAGCACACTCAAACAAGCTTTGGTTACCTGTTTTATACTCCACAGAGTACGATGTTCAACGCCCTCTACCGGCTATACGTAATGCGCAATCACGCTGCATTTCTAATCATTTGCATATCTCCCCGACATGTACCTTCATTGCAAGTTTCGTTACGATCCCGCAATTATTTCTTGGTGAGCAAATTTTTTTGTCCATGAGTGTATTTTAGCCTTTCGGATATTCCATTTAACATTTTCAAATGGTATGAAATATACGGCCATTGAAATAAGAAAACTAATACTCTATTAGGAGAATAATGAGACTTACTAAACAGCATCAAAATATAATACTACGTACATGACATTCGGAACCATAACTAATATCGTGTAGACGATATTACTTTGAAACTGAGATTTGCAGTTGTAGAGAAGGGACGGTATCGCAATATCAATTTCATAGTGCAGGTGTTTTAAACCGGAAAATTCCAAAATATCCATAGATTTTTCTTCTTTTAAAATCAACACTACTTTAAAATTCAGAACAAAATTAATTACATATTTGAAACCAGTACTGTACTGATTTAATCGATACGTCCGGTCACTTAACCTACATGGTGCTCCTACCAAAAAGTGCACAAACAAAATCTCGGTGTGGATGGGCGAATGTTCTCAGGACAAAGTGCCTACTGTGTTGGGAAAAAAAATCCTATAAAATGTGTGTAGAAGCGGAGTAGTATAATTCCCCGCGCTGTGTGGCCAAGAACAAATTTATTGTAAAGGCTGCAGAGGCAGGGGTAAATAGGGGCTTGTAAACCAGGAGGAAATAGAAGAATAGCTGTCGGTGTGGCCATTGATAGCGATCAAAAGTGTATAAATATTTCAAGATAGATGGTCGTTATTTTATGGCCCACAGTAAAACCTTCAGATGATAAGGGTCAAAGTGGCATTGCAAATGAAAATTATGGTGGGAAGATACTTCGTACACTATGGACAGGGGCAGTACAAGAAGGAACCAATCGGGGCAAGAACTACTGAGAGAAAAACAGCCCACTGCCCAATGAAAAAGAGGGGTGGGCCAGAATCCCCCCCCGTAAACGGACAACAGCCCCTCCGTTACGGGGGGGGGGCTGTAAAAGTAAAAGTAAAAGTTCAAGTAAAAAAGAGAAGAGAGAGAAGGTCCAGATTTATCTCCGACTTTTTTCTGAGAGCTCAGATCATACAGAGTCTCGAGTGCCTCAGCAGTCGAGTCTAGCAGTAGTGCCAGTAACCCGCCAAGATGATCCTGTATATGACGTGATTTTGGATCCCTGTCGTCGATGCCATTCTTCATCGCTGCATGCTTCAGCCGTAGTAAGTGCCTCCCCATAGACTCTAAAAATCATTACTTTGACCATATAGTTTGCCTCTGCTTCTGAGTTCTCTTATGTTAAGTGTTAATATGAAAGGGAATATTGTGCTAGTAGCAATTACACTTTAAATGAATTTTGTGAGTTATTAAATAAATGTATGTTAATGGCCAATGCTCTGTCTTCCTTGCTTGCTCCAACACACGCATGCATCCATTGTTTTAAGGTTATTAAATAACCCATAATGTGCGTGTATATGAAAATCATTAAACGTATAAAAATGCTTGAACAATTTAAATCTTATTAAAAGAATATAAAATTCAAATTTTTAAGCATGCTTGGTTTTTGATAAATCTACCGAAACAATAGCTCTTGTATAATCTTTTTTCTCTTTTATACATAGAAAAGTTTTCAAAATAATTTCGCCTTAGAATCTATACAATATTTTTTCT
Organism: Dolomedes plantarius; assembly: GCA_907164885.2. NCBI lineage: Eukaryota > Metazoa > Arthropoda > Arachnida > Araneae > Dolomedidae > Dolomedes > Dolomedes plantarius. Next base: position 76,354,156 of record OU015492.1, read on the forward strand.
CTAACTTAGCAGGTGTTTTGTACTGAGGACATGACTCATCCATACCGTGAATATTTTGGCTGCTTCATTGCTGAAACACCATACAGGTGAGACAACACAGCTTCCTGTGAGGAGACAGCACATGGAAGCCCATGCCTTATCCGGGATTCAAACCCGAGCCTACTTCGTGAAAGCGCGAGACGGTAGCCACTATACAATGTAAGCGGGGGATGTATGCAATTTCATTTTTAAAATTTTTCATAACTTTAAACGAAAAAAATTGTTTTCACAGTAGAAAATATTTTTAAAATTTTTACTTTAAGGGAAAATGTCAGTGATAGTTTAACGGAAATTAGACGAAGTGAGACTGTACAAATTTTCATAGAGATACTGTTTCGGTTATAACCTTTAATGATGGCGAAACGGGAAAACTTTCGTTCCGAGATAAATGGATAAAAAGTACTGGTATGTTTCAACAGCACAAAAAAAAATGATGTATCCGGTAATACAATAATCGTAGAAACGTGTAGTTTGTGTAACTTGGTTGTAAAAGATCAATAGTATGTACTACGCCAAGAAAACAAAAAAGTGCCTTTTATGAGAATTTATATATCCCAGATAACCTTGAGTCCGAAGGAAATTTTTTTTTTTCGAAATTCGACGACGAGTTATACTTTTTTGACATGACTACAAAAATACAAAATAACTGTTGTCACATTACAGAATATTAAACTTGTAACGACCCATCCTTTCGCCTCCCACGCTTCATTCAAATATTTTTTGTCCTTAAAAAACAGACTTTAGTTGGGACAGGAATCGACCTCTTCCACCCCCACTCCCCTCCCCCGCAGTCTTAGACAACCTGGGCTAATATTCTAACCACTGAGGTATCATTCCATATTGTTGATCAATAATACATTGTTCATCCACCCACCCCCCACCCCCCCACCCACCCAAAAAAAAAAAAAAAAAAACTGGGCAGTACCATACTTCGAAAAAAAAATCCTCAATTTTCACCGGGCTCCATTGTTGCGATGTAATCTCTGACACATCGCCTTTCATTTCTCTCAATAATATCGAATTATGTCTGGATCAGGTATTGATTTATTGTCTGCTAATCCCAGACTAATTTTCTAACCACTGAAGAACTGTGCTACATTGTTGAACAAATGATAAATTTTGACGAGAATTTCATATAGTAACCTGATAGGATCGATTCTCAGACAATGACTAAGCTGTGTATGCCATAATTTAGACAACTGTTTGTCGTGAACCACTCCTTGAACGGTTCACCTAGGTTCTTTTTCTATGATGGCATGGGGACAAATGAGGTAGGGCAAGAACGAGTCGTCACTGTACAACACGAACATAAATTTATTTACAGTTGAACACTTAACATAAAGATTACAGAAGACTCTAAGCACGAGGTGGGCAAGCCTACAACATCTTACTAGACCTGTGCTTTACTACACTCTAATCTAGTTACAGACTAATTAATTCACCGGAGGCGAGACGAGCCTGCTTTATCTAGCCAGGCCTCCTGACACTCTCAGAGACGCTCTCTCTGTCCCTATTCTAATCTCAGAATAATTAACTAACCACAGGTGAGACGAGCCTGCATTATCTCGCCAGACCTTCGATCTCTACTAGAGACGCGACCCTTCTTCTTACTATTCTAATTAACGAATAATTAACTCACCAGACGTGAGACGAGCCTGCAATATCTCGCCAGACCTCGGATCCCTACTATAGAAGCTGGTTCTCTGTCTCTTTCTTACAGACTCCCGACGATCCCCACCACCCCCTTGGGTTCTTCGCCCACGCAGCCAATCCTCTGATTGGTAGAGGGGAGGGGGGAAAGCCCGGGGTACAACATTTTTGCTCTAACAAGCACTCCTAGTCAAACATTACACTACTCTGTTCTAATCTTGTCAAATTCCCTTAAGGCTGCTGTGTACTAACCCTATTGGATTCGCTCATCTCAATGTTAACCTATGGAGAAAATGTATCAACTATTTGCAGCTACATAAATGCTGATATTCCAATAAAAATGGTATTTTTAGATAGTCTGAACTTTTCTACAGCTTGCAATAGGATTCATTTTATACAATTTTTCCACCAAAGGAATTTATGAGCCCCCGTTATTTTTCCCCGTGTGTGTGTGTGGGGGGGGGTATATTGCTTTAAAAAATGAGGAACTCGAAATACTAAGCCAGGATTTAAAAAAAAAAGCTGTCGGGGGACCCCCGTCAGGATCGAAGTTCCTTACGTTATTTTTTTCAACTCTAAACGTGATTTAATATGTAGATTTGTATTGATTATATATATATTCTATTGATTTTATATATATATATATATATATATATATATATATATATATATATATATATATATATATATATACATATACATATACATATATATATATATATATATACACATACATATATACATACCTATATATATGTATATATATATATATATATATATATACATACACATATATATATATATATATATATTTATACATACATACATATATATGTATGTATATTTATATATATATACTGCGCTATTCCAAGAATGAGTGGGAATAGAAACGACCAGCGCTTGTGCGGGGATTTGAACCAGGTACCTCTCGCTCCGTAGTGCGATAGTCCGATACGCCGCGTAAAAGAACTTCGTTCCAAAATGGTTTGGTAAGAAAGGGAAGACTGACCAATCTTCTATATATTTGAAAGCTGGAAAGTAGGCCAAAAAATTTTTTTTTCTGACAGGCATTCACATATCTACAAACATATATAAAATTATGATGTCAGGTATGAGATGAGGCTTAGAGGACCTTACTTAACCAGATGCAAATGGATTTTATACCTGGAAGCGACTGAGGGTTGTACTCAGAACAAAAGAACTTCAACAGGGGTAATTCATTTATTTAAATCGATTTTTTATGTTCTTGGAGGAAGGCAGATAGGTCTAAAAATCACCCGTGTTCTCCACCGGATTACGCCAATATTTGTATAACTTATGTTTACTTGCATCGGTTCGTATCCATTCCAGTTGGATGGTGACCCCATGAAGGCTCATAAGAAAGAACTCCAAAATGCAGTGATTTCATCACTGATTGTAGCAATGATAATGTACAGGGAGCAACAGCATTCCTATCTCAATGTGTAAATGTTAAATGAGAATTTTTTGTCAAATGGGAATGATGAATTTGTCAACCCGGGAAAAAAAAAAAAAAAAAAAAAAAAAGGATGAAAACGAAGATGAAACGACCACATAGTATTTAGAGATATTTGTTTCGCCGATGTGGCTGAAAACGGTCATTGGTACAGTGCCCTGGAGCGTACTCAAATCGCGTGATTCTAGAACCAGCCAGCCGTTATCCTTTGATGAACTATAACTGCACATAAAGAAACATAAAGGAAAAAGAGGCCCCGATGCGTAAACAAACCATACGATTCTTCCATTGATTGTTTGATAAATGTGACAGAACCATTTCTTGATGAGAATTGCTTCACTAATGATAGAGCCTGCGCTGATTACATATTGTACATCGTTGGCGTAAATCACCGAAGATGACCGAAATATCTTTCACCATCGAAACTTCTTCTAAATAGAAACGATAGTTATTCTTAACGTGTAATGGATGACAAATCCTGTGGAAAGGAAATGTGATTAACAGATATTAGCCTGTAATAGAGCGATATTTCAGCACCTCTAACTGCGTCTGAGTCAGCCAGAAATGGCTCTAAGATTGATGATATTTCATCATTTTTTTTCTTCATTCCCATGAGATTAAAAAAAAATAACTGTTCAAAAACCATGGACAAGTTTAGTCTGTTCTAAAGACAACTTTCCCTTTCAGAATACTCGGGAAATTGTGTACTAACCTTATTAAATTCGCTCACGTCTATATTAAGCCATGGAGAAAATGTGTCCAAGGATTACCGATTTGGATTTAAAGATTTTTTTATATTGTACTCCGTAATAGAGAAAGAAATTTTACACCTTGGGATATTTTTCGTTCAAATAATATTTTAAAATTTAAATAATTCGGGGGAAAAGAATCTGGTATAGTGTGTTTTAAATGCTCATAAACTCCTTTGGTGGAAGAAACTTATAAAATGAATCCTGTAGCAAGGTGCAGAAAAGTTCAGGCTATCCGAAAATATCATTTCTATTGGATTTTCAGCATTTATGTAGCTATGAATAGTAGACAAATTCTCTCCATAGGTTGACACTGAGGTGTGCGAATCCCATAGGGTTAGTACACTGCACCTTAACTGTGGAATCAATCTTAACAAAAACAGCATTTATTTTTCCCGTCTACAGAATGTTTTCAGACAAATTAAAACACGGACCATTTCTGCAGAACTTTATATTAATAAACTGTAGGCCTGATTTTGGCTTGCAAGATAGCATGAATTTGACGTGAAATATTTTGCACATTATTTCTACAATAGCTCGATCTAGTACATTGTTTGTATCGTTACTGCTTGGTAGCTGACACTTGTACCTCACCGTATTATATGCGTGCAAATTTAACTTTTCGAAGTCGGTACGATGAAGTGGAGTGAAGTTTCTACAAACTTTTTAGCGTCATGCTCAATACCATACAAATCGATTGACAAGTCATGTTCCATTTCTTGTAAAGTCATAACAAAATGTCATTCCAAACAAGTGGTTCCCCACCTGTGGGTTGTGAAGTGTTTTCCGGGGGATCACTGTGGTTTTATAGAATTAAAATAATTTTTTAGCGAATTTCACAAAAAAAATTGACAGTATTTATTTACCATGAATCTGTAGGGCAGTGAAATTTTTAAAGGAAAAAGTCTCATTCAAAGCGCAATTTCCGTTTGTTGGAAATCGAACCGCATTTAATTGGTGGTAAATGAAAGTCGCGTTTATGCACTACACACAGTACACAAATTCTAAACATCAGTTTACCTTTCATTGATCTGTTGTAGTTCCCCCCACCGGAACAGAGCGATTTTATTTAGGCAAGAGTTTTCCTTTTTTATTGTTATATAATTCTGAATCAATAAGGTAGCTGCAATATTTTTCTTGAGGTTATGTTCTGTTCTGATTTTGCTTTTACACATCTTTGACTGAGGGATGAATGTTTCATAATGTTCTCAATTTCTTATAATTTTTTTACAAATTTCTTTTTTGTCAAATTAAAAACTTTAGTTGGAATTAAATTACGGAAAATGCATTTTATTTTTTTTTCTTTATGTCTTAAGAGACTTTTTTAATGGAAATATGCAGGGTTGGAAGGGAAGGGGTCGTAGAATCCTTGAAAAGCTTTGAAAGGGGTCGCGACTCGAAAAAGGTTGGGAAACACCAGTGGTGGGATTCAGCCGGTTCGCACCGGTTCTGCGAACCGTTTGCTAATGAGCGCCAGCTGCATCGTTCACAGGACAAAAATTTTTTTTAAATAAACCTACCCTACACCGGGCGGCCGGTCCAGTCTAATAAGAAAATGGAATCCTACTCCTACAGTGCAAAGATTGTTAAGAATAAATTCCATAGCCTATGATAAAAGCAAACAAAACTGCAAGTGAGGACGCCAATCAAACAGCAATATGAAAATATCTTCAATATAATAGTTTGTCAGGCATTTAATATTTTAAAATTCTTTTTTAAAACATAATCTAGTTTGTGTACCTCTTTTACTGTTTTTGAGTAATTATTACATGAATTGTTAAACTACCTTTGGGTATATCTTTTGCTAAACTTAAAATGGTAATTCGGACATAGAACCTGCTGTTAATTTATTTCAATTTATTTGAATCCCACCACTGGGAAATAATGTTCTAAACCAACCGAAATATTCATATATATATATATATATATATATATATATATATATATATATATATATATATATATATATATATATATTTAGTTTATAGCGACATTCAAAAAGCCCGTTCGCGAAAATAAGTTGTATAGAAGTAAAAGTGATTAAAAAGTGAATATCGAGGAGGTTTTTTTCCAGATATTTCAGGATAAATATTACTGATAACCACCAAATCCGTTTTGCTAGAAACAACTAGTAAAGAGCCATTCCGCGATACATCTTTAGTTTCGTTATACGTATTAAGGAATTTTCATATAGTTATACTGAGAATATTTCTAAAACTAACAAGGGTCCTCATAGCCGATTTTGAGACTATTCCGCTTGACAAAAGGGAAGATATTTTCAAACTTCAGAAATACTAGCTGAAGATCTGTGCTTCGCTACGGAACACATTAACACCATGAATATGTAAATTGGTTCATTTAATAGAAATAAACTTTAGCAATAAAATGCTGTAATTCCTCAGAGGAGTTCACCAACGACAGTGATCAAACATTAAAATATGGATTTACGATTTTTTTTGTTATTTGGAGGATTTAAGTTCCTTTTATAACCTCCTTAAGGCTGCTGTGTACTAACCCTATTAATTCGCTCACCTTGTAAGGTCTGCCTAATGATCGATTAACAATAATCAATCATTGTATTTGCATAAATACAAAGAAGCTAAAAGAAAATGCTAAATTCAGCATAAACCATTACTATAAATTCCGCGTAGCTAGATTGCGGGAGGGGCTGGTTTGTTTGGAGCTGTTTATGCGAGTTGCCTTCAGTGGCTCATAGCTAGATCGCTTCTAAGCCTAAGCGAGTTTTTTCCACTCTGGCATAAAGATTCTGTTGTGTTAGTAATAGTGGATTACCGTGCAGCATTACTGGTCCGACTTTATATATATTGTGAGTGTAACGGAACCAACCCCTAAATAAATAAGCTATATTGTGTAGACCGCGAGAGGGCGTTCCCAGCACTTCGCACGGCCAGAAAAATAGTATAGTGTTTTGAAAAATACCAGAACCACCTATGATTGCCTAGCTGGAGTGTGGGAAAGGGGAATATGTCCCTATGCTCTTCATGTCGGAGCAATACTGTAGGCACACTTCCAGAAGCTTAGGTAAACGATAATAAATTTGTATTAGTAAAGAATTTGGTTTCTAATTTGTATTATTTATCGGTAACACCATGGCGATCATGAAAGCTAATCTAAGGCGTCATGGTGCATCGGCCGGGAAATGCCGATGTTAATAGTAGAATTTAATTTAATTCGAGATTGGATTTAATGGTGTATAGGATTTATTATTGTTTTTGACCTCATTAGAAGTGTATGTTGTGATAAGTTAACAAATGATTTTATAATATCAATTCCAATTGTTAATATCAATTCCAACTGTATTTTTGAAAGGAATTAAGGTTATATATCCTTATGAGGTTGATTACTTATATTTTGATTTTTGTATTGTGTATGTAATTAGTATAACTGCATGATTTTAGAATTGCATTGATCTTTTCTTTAACTGTTTTTGAAAGGAGAATTGAAAATGTCGGAACACAACTCTAGTTCTAGTGTAGAGGTTGATTTAGAAACGCTTAAGAAAAAGCGTAGCGTAATTAGGCAGTTGACAACAAAACTAATTACTAGGATAGAAAATATTTTCGTTCCACCAGTAGATCAAAATTACACACTTGCGGAGAAAATTGAGGATTTAGGGGAAGCAGATGATCAGTTAAGAGAGAAATCTGAAATATTGAAAAAATTGGATTTAGAAATTGAACCCTTAATTGATGCGGATGATCTAGAGAATGAAGTTTTACAAAGTCAGGAATATTTTGAGAAAATTGTAAAATACCGAGGTAAAATCAGTAGGCATTTTAGTCATTTAGTAAATTTAGAAAATGGAACTACTGTACAGAATACAGTTCCGAATCAAATTGAAAGTACCTCACATGGTAGGGAAAATGTTTACCCGTCTAATGAATCTAATGTTGTAAAATTATCCAAAGTTGGTAAATTCTAAATTTTTTGGTGATTCTAGTGGGTGGTTAGATTTTTGGAATCAATACGAAAATGCGATTCACAACAATGACTGCCTGGACAAAATTGACAAATTTAACTACTTGAAAATGTATTTGGGAGGGAATGCGCTTAGTGCAGTTTCTGGTTTCGCTTTGACTGCTGAAAATTATGATTCCTCAATAAAATTATTAAAGGAACGTTTTGGACGCATTTCCTTGATCATATCCTCACACATGGAAAAATTATTATCTGTTGAGCCAGTAAAAAATGTGTCTAATGTGAGAGCTCTGAGAAAATTCTATGATAATTGCGAAATACAAATACGCAGTTTGCAGTCATTAAACGTTGCGGCTGGTTCATACGGAAATTTATTATGCCCCGTAATACTTAAAAAATTGCCCGATGAATTATATTTGGAGTATAATCGAAAGCGAAGTAATGATTCCGAATTTGATATTTTAGAGCTTGTAGATTTTATCCGTAAAGAAGTCGAGTGTCGTGAAGCGTCTTTTATGATTAAACAAGATTCCACTAGTAAAGATTTTGAGTCGGGAATTCAGTATAGAAATAAAAGTGAGAATAATTATAAAAGCTCTCCACGTAGAATGCCTTCAGCATCTGCGTTATCAGCTAATTCTAATATATATTGCATATTTTGTAACAACAAAACCCATGACACGGCTAACTGTTTTTTAACTGTTGATAAGAAAAAGGCGTCAATTAAAAATCATCGGCGCTGTTTTAAATGCTTGAAAAGGGGCCATGTCTCTAAATTCTGTTTTTATAAAATCTCGTGCGGATCGTGTAATCAGTCGCATAATACTTTGATCTGTGACAAAGAATTTAATTCTATAATGCCGAAAGAGGAAACTAAAGAACTTTCTCAAGCCTCACAGGAAGATAAAACCCTGACACAAGTTTCGGTTTCAGAAACGCATCTGGCAAATGGTCCTACGTTACTTCAAACTTGTTGCTCAATTCTTAAAACAAAACATAAGGAAAAACGGGTGAGATTACTATATGATTCAGGCAGTCATAGGACTTTTGTGAAAAGGAGTATATGCCATGACTTGAACGTCCAGGCCATTAAATCGGAGCAGTTACAGATTTATGGGTTCGGCAGCGAGAATCCGAAACACTTGAGCTGTCAAACATTTCGACTTCCCCTGCAAAGCATAAACAATCCAACGCAACAAATTGAGCTGGAAGCTCTTGCGGTCAGTAACATTACGAGCGGAATTATTGCCCCGCCGCCTTTGAAAGTAAAAATTATGGCTTGGCAAAGGGGGATCCAACTGGGTGACACTGCGCAAAGTTTCGATATAGACATACTTGTGGGAGCTGATTATTTATCTGAAGTGTTAAAGGGCACATCTGTTCCACTGGGTGAAAAGCTCGTAGCGACTGATAGTATATTTGGATTTGTAGTTCAGGGTCGCGAGACTAGTGAACACAACAATTCTGTTTCGGGATATATAACTGTGAATCATGCTGCTAGTTCTGATTTTGAAATGAATGATTTTAGACTGTTTTTTGAACTAGAAGGTATGGGCATTGATGTAGAAAAAGAAAATATTTCAGATTCTGATAACGAATTACTTGAAAAATTTAGATCCAATCTCGAATATAAAAATGGTCGTTATGGTGTTGGGTTAATGTGGAAACCAAATGCTAAGGAATCGTTAAAAAATAACTTCGAGGTAGCGTCAGAGAGATTCGGTAAGTTACGTAAACGCTTTAAAAAGGATCCCTCGTTCTTTGATAAATACAAGGAAGTAATTGAAGAATATGAACGTGAAGGGATAATTGAAAAGGCCCCAGAAAATGATAATAAAGTAGAGTTTTATTTACCCCATAGGGCTGTAATTTGCGAAGACAAAGTCACAAGTAAAATACGTATTGTATTCGATGGAAGTTCTCATGCTAGAAATGAGCTGTCAATTAATGATTGCCTCCACGTTGGACCAAATTTATATCCAGATATTTTTGATCTAATAATTAGGTTTAGAAAAAATGCTATTGCCTTTACCGCTGACATAAAACAAGCGTTCCTTCAGGTAGGCATACATGAGGAGGATAAAGACGCGACGAAATTTATTTGGACGAATAATCCTAATGATGATTCCAACACTATTGTTTATCGATTTTGTCGGGTTTTGTTTGGAATCAACTGTAGCCCATTTTTGTTAGCGGCTACCATAAAAGAACATATAAAAAGATATGAAGTTAAATTTCCTTAAACATTTGAGTTTCTAAATGAAAATGTTTATGTTGATGACGTAATTGGTGGTCATTCAGATGTTGAAAAGGCGTATCAAGCTAGTTTAGAGTGTATTAAAATCTTTCAAGAGGCGGGGATGGATTTAAGGAAATGGTTAACAAATAATGATAAATTACGGGAGATGTGGAAAAATTCGGGTGTTCACATGCAAGATGATTGGGATGAACCTTTAGGCCAGTCTGTTTCCCTTTAAAGTCCTAGGTGTAGGTTGGAAACCGACAAATGATATGCTTAATTTTGACGTAAAAAATATAACCAAAATTATTTCTGAGGAAGATATTACTAAACGTTTTCTGTTAGCAATTATTGGCCGCGTATTCGATCCTGTGGGATTCGTAGGTCCCTTTACTGTAAAATTGAAACTCTTGATTCAAAATATATGGAAATTAGGCTTGGGATGGGACGAAGAACTCCCGCCAGAGATAATTTCAGAGTGGAGGCTATTATACAAAGATTTTTTAGAATTAGGAAGTTTGGAAATACCGCGGTATTATTTTTTCGAGATAGGGAATAAAGAGGTAGAAAAAACTGAGCTCCACATTTTCTCTGACGCTAGTTCGAAGGCCTTTGGTGCGGTTGCTTATTTAAGAGTAATTACGTGCAATGGAATTGTGACTACAGCCTTTATTGCCGCAAAAAGCAGAGTTGCACCCTTAAAGCAACAAACTCTTCCCCGTTTGGAATTACTAGGTGCTCTCCTAGCTGCAAGATTAAGCAAAAGTGTTTCGAGAGCTTTAAAAGAAAAAATGCAGCGTTATTTTTGGACAGACTCTTCAATTGTATGTTGTTGGGTCAAGATTCCATATATCCACCTCAAACAATTCGTAAGCAATCGCGTTAAAGAGATTCAGACGTTAACCGAGACTTCTGCCTGGTCCCACTGCCCTGGTAAAACCAATCCGGCGGACTTGATATCTCGTGGCACATCCATGGTAGATTTGAAAAATAACGAACTGTGGTGGCAAGGGCCCAAATGGTTGCGTGAACACGAAGAAATGTGGCCTGCGCAGAAATTACGAGACGTTAACGAAGGTGATTTAGAATATCGCAACAATGTAATGTCTCAAGAGTGCGTAGTGTCAAAACAAGATCACTTAATAGACGTGTCAAAATTCAGTAAACTCTTGAAGGTTTTAAGAATAACTGCATGGGTGATACGATTTATATCACGTGCTAGAAAGAAATCCAACAACTGTGGTGATATAAGTTCGTCAGAGCTTCTAGATGCTGAGAATTTTTGGCTAAAAAATACCCAAGCGGAATTTTATGGAGCTGAAATAAGAGCTTTGCAGAAAAACAAACATATTTCACCTGTGTCTCCTTTGTATAGTCTGTCCCCCATTCTTGATGAAAAGGGAATTTTACGAATAAGGGGCAGATTGGGAGAAAGTGCCTTCTCATTTGAAGAGAAACAACCAATAATTCTCCCAAGACAATCTAAGTTTGTCGAACTGCTTGTAAAGAGGGAGCATGAAAGTGTGTTTCACGGCGGAACTGACACAACATTGACAAAAATTCGGAGAAGGTATTGGATAACTAAGGGTCGTCAGACTGTGAAAAGAATAATAAGACAGTGTTTAATTTGCCAAAGGTATAGCGCAAGGCCTGCTGAGTAGCTCACATCACAATTACCCAGAGACAGAATAGCCGAAACTCCTCCATTCACAGTTTGCGGACTAGATTTCACAGGCCCCGTGTACGTAAGAAATCAGGATCAGTCACAGAAAGCCTATATCGCACTTTTTACCTGTGCTGTTACCAGGGCTGTACACTTGGAGTTGGTCTCGGGTATGAGCACTTCAAAGTTTTTACTTGCCTTTCGCAGATTCCTATCTAGAAGAGGACATTGTAAAGTTATTTACTCAGACAATGCCAAATCCTTTAAGTGTGCAGATAAAGAACTACGTAGATTTATGGACATTTTAAAGGACTCTAAAATCAAAGACTTCATTTCCACGGGAGGTATCACCTGGAAGTTCATTGTGGAACGTGCCCGATGGTGGGGAGGGTTTTACGAAAGACTCATGAGGAGTGTGAAAGACCCCCTACGAAAAATTTTGGGGAAATCCCTCCTTAATTTCGAAGAACTTCTGACTACTCTCACAGAGGTAGAGTCCGTTCTAAACCATCGACCTATATCATACGTTTACAATGAGCCTGATGAACCGAGTCCTCTTACGCCAGCTCACTTCCTACTATTTGGAAGAAAAAACATTCAACTCCCTGTGCATTTCATTGAGATGTTGGAGAAAACGCCCACAAGAGAGCATCTCACTAAGAGACAGCAGTACCAATCGAGGCTCTTGAATCAACTTTGGAAGAAATGGAAAGAGCAATACCTGTTCCAACTGAGGACTGCTCACAAGCTCAAAACTCCAACGCCTCAACAAGACTTGCAAAAAAAATCAAGTAGTGTTAGTGGAAGGTACGAACAAATCGAAATTGCTCTGGGATATAGGAATCATAGAAAGTGTTTTTTATGGACGTGACGGGTTTGTGCGATCTTGCATCGTACGCACTGCAAAAGGTCAACTTAGGCGACCAATACAGTTACTATATCCTTTAGAGACTTAAAACTTTTTATTGACTTTATATGGACAAATTTACATATATATTTTTTATATAATCTCTTTCAGTATTTTACATTTGATGATTGTTTAAAGTGCTTAAATTTTTTCTTAATTGCTTATTTAAGTGTTTTATGTGTTAAATGTTGAATTTTATTATGAGTAATTAATTATGTTATCAGTTTGTGTATTGAAATTTTAGTTTTGATGATTATTGCTTTCAAGTGTTATTGGTTGTGCGGAATGCTGGAAGAGGTTGCTGTCTATCAATTTAGGTTTGGGAATTGAACTCTTGGAGTTCAAGGTGGGGAGTGTAACGGAACCAACCCCTAAATAAATGAGCTATATCGTGTAGACCGCGAGAGGGCGTTCCCAGCACTTCGCACGGCCAGAAAAATAGTATAGTGTTTTGAAAAACACCAGAATCACCGATGATTGCCTAGCTGGAGTGTGGGAAAGGGGAATATGTCCCTATGCTCTTCATGTCGGAGCAATACTGTAGGCACACTTCCAAAAGCTTAGGTAAGCGATAATAAATTTGTATTAGTAAAGAATTTGGTTTCTAATTTGTATTATTTATCGGTAACACCATGGCGATCATGAAAGCTAATCTAAGGCGTCAGTGAGTACTTGAACTTCATTTCCTTGTATAGTGTTTATAACATTTGGTACCAGTCTTTACTCAGTATTGTTTTTACACTGCACGTTATATGTGTCAAGGGGATAATAAACTTTGTTATTTATCTAAAGCAAAAAGTGTCATTTCTACTTTATTAGAGGGTGACTTCGATATACATATATCCTAGAAAGGGTAGAGGTCAGATATCTCTATAACCTCAATGTTAATAACCTATGGAGAATATGTGGCCAAGGATTGCCGAATTGGGTTTAAATTTTTTTAAATTGTACTCTGTTATAGAGAAAAAAATTTACCCCTTGAAGCATTTTTCATTTTTAAAAATTAATGCAAATATTTTAAAATTTAAATTATTCCGGGGGGGGGGAAATCTGGTATAGAGTGTTTTAAACGCTCATTCCCTTTTGTGACGAAATTTATAAAATGAATCCTGTTGTAAGGTGCAGAAAAGTTCAGTCTATCTGAATATACAATTTTTACTGGATTATCAGCATTTATGTAGCTGTAAAAACTAGACAAATTTCTTCCGTAGGTTAACACTGAAGTGAGCGAATCCAATAGGGTTAATACACCGCAGCCTTAAAGGTTGAATTTTATACAAAGCTTTTCTTAGTGAGCAGCTATGGCCTTAGAGGAACCACCATTCAAAATTTCACCTTCCTGTGGTTCCTCTTGTGGCCTCTTAACTCTTAAGTTTAGATTTTAAAAAAAGATATCTTAGTGAGCCCTTACTGCCTAACAGCAGTGGCGTAGCGAGGGGTGGGCAAGGGGGTCTATCATGCACCGGGCGCCACTCGCATAGGGGCGCCAAATGGTCCTTTTCCCTAATTCTATATATTATATTACTATATGTTTTTCCGAAAGGGGGGCGCCAAAAAGGTATCGTGCCCCGGGCGCCAGTTATGCTCGCTACGTCACTGCCTAACAGGAACCACCATGCACCATTTCAGCTTCCCAGGGCTTATTGTTCCAGAGATAAAGAGATCAGCGAGTGAGTGGTATTTGGCTTTTATATAATACAAAAGCCAATCGATAAATTTTGTAATTACAACCTAATTTTTATCCGTAGCTCAGTACATGCCCTTTTTATATTTTTTTCATTATTTGATCTGAGCATACTTAAACATTTGACTTGAGGTTCGTGAAATAACACTTTTATTTCATGAATCTCAAGGATCTGTAGAACATATTTTTCGGACCACTTGGCTCATACAACCGTAGTAAAACATAAAACTTGTCAATACATTTTAACGAATATTTCTTGCTCACGTCTATTGTGTTACACTGAGAAAGTTTTAAGTTGATTTTTAATGGTTATTAAAATTATAAAGTATCTATGCAATATTTTAGTTTGAAATTTAATCAAAATACTAGCTATTTTATGACTTAGCGCAGAAAATTATTTAGAGTAATCCAGTGTCAAAAATATATTTCACGATTAAAATATGTCTATAAAATAAAAATAAAAGAAACGTTCAAAATGAAAGAAAAACTCTCTCGAACAACAATAAATTATACTTTATTTATTTCATCAAAATTGAACATTTTCCAAAACATCATATATTGAACGATATTTTCATAGCACATAAAATTTAAAACACGCAATAAGTTTTTAGTTGCAAGTATCATCTTTTTAACATATAACTATAAACAGCACATATTTGAATTCGTGATGGCCTGAGCTTCAGTGAAGTACTCTTTCTTTTACAAAAATAAGCAATGGGTTTCAGTTTGATTCAAAGAACTTGCAAAAAATATACATTCATATAAAATTTCATACAAATGAAGAATATAAATGCACACATTCTCATAATAACAGAGTAATTTTAATTCAGTTGAAAAGTGCCTGTAACAAAAAAAAAAAATCGTTTGCACAACACTTCAGGAATGTAAGAATCACAATAATGGATAAAACTATTTTGAAATAGTAGTTGAGACATTTTCCAGGTTATTCATAAAGTTTTAATAATTTATTTTTAAATATTATTTGTGTCGTATCCCCCATGCTGGAAGATAAGAAAAAAGTTTTATTTGATAAAATTTTAGATAAAAATAGGATCTGTTGATGCCACCAGACATAGTCAATTGATGAATATGAAATGGTGGAAAGTCCGAGCTGGCTGACGCCTTTTTTCAGAAATCTATGTATCACTGTTCTCGAGATGTAAAGAAGAAAGTATGAATAATTGAAAAACTTGTCAAGAAATAAATTAAGAGGAGCAGAGAAATAACTAAATGTAATTTAAGCTATTCTTGGATTTAATTTACTTCTCGTAAATAGTAAAGGGTTCTTTTAATCCCACGACTTCACGGAAAAAGTCAACAATGAAACGTCAAAATACTCGAAGATATTTGACAATAGATAATGCCTGTGGAAAATGACTGGAACAGAAAAATAACTAAATGTAATTTAAGTTATTCTTGTATTTAATTTTACTTCTTTAATACTATAACTCTACATTCAACATTGAAAATTTTTTAAATACTCCATAGTCTTTTAATAGGATTTCACGGCAGAGTGCTCAAAACAAAGGAATATTATACGTAATTTAATTTCTCAACTGTTCTCTGCACTTTTATGTTTTATAAATATTTTAATATATAACAGGAAATTAAAACATTTACTTAATATTGTTTTCATGGAACTAGACATCTTTCTCAGATATATATATATATAGTATATAAACACATCCTGCGTTTGAACAACGTATAAAACATTTCACCACGTACATATAAAATATTATTTGCATCAAAATTACAAAGGAATGTCTTTTGAAAGGGTTATTTTGATCTTTTTTTTTCGTTGTAATAAAAAGAAACTATTACAAAGAGTTGCAAAATTTTAAACAACAGTTAAGAGAAGAAGTTAAGAAATTCTAAACTTCTAACACTGCAAAGCATTAGCAGCACAGAATAATGAATTAACCTTGAAACAGAACAAGGCGGAATTTGGAATTGTGAAATTAATATTGGTACGCTCTGCTAAACTAGTGGAAGAGGATTGTGAAATTTCGGTTATTCTTTATCTATTTCTGCATTTCAAGTTCAGAGACGGAGAGCAGAGCGAAAGGAACCAGATGTTGAGGCCAAATTTAGCTCGCCCCTTCAGTGACGGTTTTTCACTTCCTTTACTTTCTTTTTTAAAACAAGCAAATGTGATTTTAGTTTCGTTAAACTTCAGAGCTTACATACTGTTCAGTTACGTCCCTAAACAAGACATTTTCATAATTTTGTACAAGCTATTTTGTTCTAGTTAAAAGCCTTTAACGGTTATATAGAGCAAATAAATGCCTGACAGGATCATATATGTTCTGGAACATTTTTTGATAATATTTTTGCTAGCACAATTTTAAAGATTGGAGTATTTTTATTTTTGATTTTGCTCTTTGAAAGCAATAACTTGAAATTTTTCAGTTAAAATTTTTCAAAACTATTATTTTCTTTTTGTATGTAAAAATTTCATCAGTTTCTTCATTTACAAATTATTAATAACTTTTATTTATACACTATTTTAACATATTATTAAAATAATAAATTAGTGATAAAATTACTTTTTTTCATAAAGACGTGGCCATTCAGATAGATTAAACGATACCACGTTCTAAAGAAAGTTTCCAAGAAAAAATAAAATACTACGACAACCATTGATCACTGTTTTACATCTAAACAAATCTAACAAGCATCTGTGAAATTTAAACAAAAATTCCTAATATGAATAACACTTGTTAACTTTTTGTAAAATTCCTTTAATCTGTGTACGCGTATAATATACAGTGACACAATGGGCAAAACATTAGTTTGAAACCTAATAAGGAGAGATATGAATTTTTATTATATAAGCAGATAAAAGTGTAACGAAACTAAATCAATTCCATCCTCTTGTCCTATTTCTATAATTGAATGTTCTTTTTAAAACACCAGGATACTGAATAAACCAGATGCGACACTAATGAGCCCAAAGAATGATAATAAAAAAATCTTAACTGAAGACTACAAACATAGAATCACCTCATTTAGCTTCCCAGAGGACAAATACAAGCAGGAACAAACATTTATGACAAATGATCCACTAATTATCATTACTGGCTGTGCACCAAACTGATAAGTCCGAAATTAATGTACCTTTAATTATTAGCTTTATATAGCGGTGAACTGCAGTGTGCCTAATCGTTTTTTTTTTTTTTTTCACCATGCACCCCACGTTACCGTCCATACAGCCTGTTTTTGATGAACTTAAGAACCAGTTTCTGGGGCCTGTCCTGATAATCTTCCATGATTTCTTTCGACGCGTTGATTTGGTCTCCTTGCAGACGGTCTAATAAGGCTACACACACTACAGCACCTGCGGAATCAAATATGCTATTAATTAAAATTTCGTCAAATAAGTACATTCCTTTTCTGCAAGTTCGAATTATAAATGCAATAGTTACGAATTTCTTGAACATTCATACACCAATAATGGATTGGTTTTACTACTGTTGTAAGTTCTTCCGCACGGTGCAGCTGGAGAATGTATGAGAGAAGTAGTCACTATTGACTTTGATTTATTTGTGGGATAACTAGGTTTTTACCCTGCTCGAAGTTGATTTCCTTTGATTTATAGTCCACGATGAAAAAAGACAAACATCTTTGAAACGGGTAAAGTCTGTCTGTTGCCTCTATAATCAAAAGCTTGACTGAATTTGTAATTACTAATAATTTACATAACTTATAGTTATAAAAATATTCAGTAACTAATTACTAATAATTATAACTTATAATTAGTTTAATTATTAGTAATTAATTACTAATGTTTAGCCACGGCATAAGCGGAAAAGATGGCTTTTTTTCATATTATAGATTAAAGATGGAAATAAGCTCTGAATCCATTAGAATCCTAGTCATTTCGCAAATACATGACTGGCTACAACTCTCAAATATTAATATTTTGTAGTTATGTAAATTAGTAAAAAAAAAAAAAGAATTTAGCCATCAAAAGCCTGAAATTCTTAATGTAATTACATGAAATAGTTTGCAACAGCGTTTCTTAAATTATGGGTCGCAACCCCAAATGGGGTTGCAAAGCGAAATTTTGGGGTCGCGAAAATTTAATTCTGATACATGAATTTACTTCTCGTCGCCACCGCGAGTATCTAAGACATATATTTTATTTAATTACTTCAACTATACTGAAATCATGTTCCTCATATTTTATGCAAATCGCGATAAAACATCTACGATTCACAATATTTAAATGAAATCATTGCAGGATAAAACTAATGATCAGTATTAATTTTTAAATAATAATTTTATAATGAAATCGAGGAGCGGCATCTATGTGTCCGTGTCGTATGGTGTCGGTGTGGGCCAGCGATAGCGAGTGCAGACTTGCTAGAAACATTTGTGGAAATCGCACGATCGCAACAATGAGCAAACACTGAACATGCTTTACGGCCAGCAGAGTCAAATATTTTCACGTCCAGATCACCAGTTGTTGTCTCCTAGTTGTGACAACGTAATAAAAACTTACTCTTAAACGGTGTTTAACTAAAAAAACTAATAATACGAGTTATCAACACCAAACCATTTTATTTTTCAACTCAGCTGGATTCTTAAGAAAACTACATATAAAACTGTTGCCAAAAAATTATTTTTAAAAATAATTGCAAAGTAACATTTAAAATTATAAAAATATTTGTGAGTCAATTTTAAATTAATTATTTACATCTTATGCCGTTACAGTTTAATTTGTTATGCAGCAAAAAGCAATCACATCCGTCTCATTAAAACGTGATTTTCTTTCATTAATTTTTGTATACTTTTGTAAACATGTAATTTTTATAAACATGTATCAAAACTACTATTTTTCATATTTCATATATGTATATTGTTTACCAAAGAAATAAATTATTTATGAGATAATATTTATCTTTATATCCTTATATCCTGAGGTCGAGAAAAAATCTCGATGATAAAGAGGGGTCATGGGTGAAAATAGTTTAAGAAGTGCTGGTTTACAATGTTAATTTTTATAATTTTTTAAACTAGTCCAATTTATAAATTTATCTGAAACATTTTTAATACTTTGAATTTATGTCAATTGTTCGTATGAGATTTCATTGACTAATGAGAAACCCTTTCTTTAACATTCCCCTGGACGTAGGGTCAATTTGAAAGCTCGGAATTTCCAAACGGTGGGAGAGGGGCGAAGGAACTGAGGAGATAAAATCTGCAAAACTGTTCAAGTATAGAATATGTTCAAGTATAAAATTCTCTCCTTAACATGCCACAAACCACAATAGTTTAAAATATTAACAATTAAGCACGCACGTTACTATTATACATGTATGATAATATATATATATACACACCGGGTGAGTCAAAAGTTCGTAAAAACTTTAAAAATTCATAAAAAAGGAAGAAATTATGAAAAAGAGGTGCGGTTTGCAAGAAAGAACTCACAAGGAAGTTGGATTTTTATAGCACCAAAATATTAAAAAGTCACTGGTACAACTTTGCGAGCACTGCTACTCCCCGTGGATGATTCCGCCGCCATATCATTCATAACGGTTTCCACTGCAGTAATGGGGCCCTCCGCCAACGAGGGTCTTCCACTTTGTGGCCGATCCTCCAAATTCTTGTGTATCACGGTCTTTTATTGCAAGATTGATTTGCATAATTCTGCTGAATCCGTCGCATATCAGCGCTATCTACCGGCGACTTTTTAAACTTTTTTTTGGCTGCTAAAAAAATCCGACTTCCTGATGAGCCCTTTCTTGCTAACCGCATGAAATGATTTATCATGATTTCTTTATCATGATTTCTTTCTTTTTTTATGAATTTTTAAAGTTTTTACGGACTTTTGGCTCACCCTATATATATATATGTGTTTGTGTGTTGGTTGAACATTATCAATAAACAAATCTTTTTTAGTTGTTCTTCAAAAGTTTCATCGTCCATTTTTCTACTGCCGATGTAAATAAATATGAGTTCATCATCTTTAAGTTTCTAGTTTAATTTTCTAAAAAATCCCATTTCTAAAGGAATCTTTCAATATTAGTGGCCTAATCCAGACTAGAAAATGTGTTGCTAGATTGCAAATAATCATTTCAAAGTAAACCATTACGTTCATCAACGTTCAAAAAACGCGTCAACTCACCCTTCACGCCAGCGTGATGGCACATAGCTGCGAATGCCAAGGATTCCATTTCGATGTTCTTGACCCCTTTAGAATGGATATCCTGCAGGAATGCTATCTTGTCATCCAAGTTATAGTCGCAGAAGGCACCATCTAAGCGGCCCTGGCCTAAGCGAGAGAGAATACCAAAAGTCTCAACGTATAAATTTCCAAACAGTATCGTAATATCTACATTTTAAGATAATATTCACTCATAATCTATCAATAAATTTTCTAGAAACAAATGCTGGCAAAAGCTTAGTCCAAGTGATAAAAACCTACAAAATAACTACACAGTGTTAAGCAAAAATACTTATATTTAAACCAATAAAGTAGTTTACGGGGAAAAATCAGATATATTGCATAGTGATGAAAATATAGCAACTGCGTATGTCTAAGTTACATGATTAAAACTTCCATAAAATTAAAAGCTATTAGATAGAATCGGATTCTAAAAGTCTACTGTCATGACTGAAAATTATATAACATTTTGAGAAAAGGGAAAAACTAAACTTTGATTAAATATTTTATGAAATTACAAGAAAGCCATTGCAACGGCAGTTACGATATCTGTGTGACTTTTAAGGTCATAGCCAGTTTAAATTACAGCATAATAATTTTTAAATTGGGGAAGAGGGCATAAAAAGGACGGGTTTCTTTGCCTTGAAGTCTGCATTACTATACCTTATGGTTACTTTTGGTTGTCAGCGGTCAGGCCATTAATACCTACAGACTGGCGCATAGGTTACAAGTGCCTGAATGTGTTTTCGTGATCGTATGTTTTCGTGAAGTTACAGATGTTAATGACTATGGAAGTTGCTTTCCTGTCTTACACAGTTGCTCTTCCGAACAAGTAAAATATGGGTTTTTTATCAACTTTCATAGTATGAAAGTTGATAAAATCCACATTTTACATGCTCTGCTATATGAATTGAATTATAAGGAAAAGGATACTCAGACCTGGAGAAATATCATCAATGCCTGTGAAAAAGCTTGTTTGTCGGCAAGAGCCTGAAACAACTGATTTCATAGATAAAGATCATCCTGGTCGGCCATTACAGCTCGATGATCTGATCAAAAAAGATGATATCGCTAAGAATAAAAATAAAAAGTGAATTGTTTGCATTTACTTTATTTTTTTTTTTTTTTTGGGGGGGGGGGGGAAGGGGTTACGGAACAGCAAGAATTTAGGCTCGGTGCACACGAGCGATCCGGTGTCGTTGCGATCAAGCAGTATATAGACTTGAACTAACCGACTCACATGCTTGATCGCAACGACGTCGTCCGTGTGAGTCGGTTAGTTCAACTCTATGTACTGCTTGATCGTAACTGCGGTGCCGCAACGACACCGGATCGCTCGTGTGCACCGAGCCTTATGGGATGAATGAATCATATGATACATCTGATGACCGATGCATTCCATTCTACAATTTTAATCTAATAGCTATCAGTCTCATTTTTTAATCCCATAGAGCTGCAATTATGAAAAAAAATTATCTTTTCTTTCATATAATCTTACCTTCGTAAAAGTCGTAAGTGCACATAGTTTTGCCAATGAACGTCCTGCAATGCGGCATATCACTGTCGGCAATCGCTTTCAGGTCGTCGGCCAAGTCCTTATCTAATACCGCTAACCTCTGTACGGGCTTACCTAAAATGTCCTATGAAAAGAAGTTACGTTTACCTCCAATATAATAACATTTTAAAATAATGTAACAATATAACAGCACAGAACACGAGATGAAAGTGTTTTCACAACTATATACATTTAGCAAACAACCATAGTTCTTATTCTAAATTTAAATATTTTCCCTTTTTAACATAAGTATGGATATCCTAACTTACAGGAAACTTGTGAAAAACGTAAAAAGGGACACACAGATTCTTAATTAAAAAAGAAAAGAAAAGAAAAAAGGAGAAGGTGATGATGACAACTAGTTTTAAAGGTAATTAATGATTCATTTGAGGCCGAGAAGCATTAGGGGAGATTGTCCCTATGGGCAATTCTCAAATGATACAATTTTGTATTGTGGATATTTAGAAGCAGTGTGTTCCTTTTTAAGTATGGACATCCCCATTCTTCTTTGAGCCACAGTATCATTAACTGTTAATCTACTTTGCAAATCAAAGGATTTCACATTAATTTTTTTGTTAAAATTCTATTCTCATGTAATTAAGTAAAGCGTCTACCCAATTAACTTAAATGTACCAAATCCTTCAAAACAGAAATCCCAGACTTTTTCAGTCAGTGACAATTGGGCGGATTCCAATTAACACTGAACATTCGCCCAGTTAGAACTAATAAAACAGAAGAAATTAAAGTCGTTAGCTACCAGATCGTTGGAAGGAAATTCTAACTTGGTTTTTCCTCGTCACGCATAAGATGGGTAATCATATGGTCTTGATGAGAGGGATAATTAGGTCATCTCTTTGTTCTTCGTTATGCATTAAGATGAATGATGATTTCGCTGCTCATGTCTCACTGGTAGAAAATTTCTGTAGTAAAATGTTTCGTTCCTCAATTCCTAGTCGAAAAATTATTTTGTGAATACTCTTCAAATACAAATTTTTGTATCGATGTTCTACTACTCCACTCCTCATAATTATGTAAAACATCTTTTGTCTTCGAAAGTTTGAGAAAACGATACTGCATCAGCATTTCTTCGAAAAGGCTTTCTTATTCTCCGTTGATAAGAACTTTTCGACAACTCTCTCATTTTATTTTGACATAAATTTACTAAAACTGTTCATGCATTAACAGCAACGGGAAAATGTCAAGACTCGATCCTTTACTATATCCAATTCTAGACTGGACCTAATTAAGCGCAATTACTCAAGACGAATTCAATAGTTAGACTACGCTAGTCGACAGGTGAGAACAAGGGTTCGATTTCTGAGTGTGAACCATTTAAAACTCACCGTGTTTGGGGCAGATAACTGGCTAAATAACTTAAAGCTGCTGTGTACTAACCCTATTGGATTCGCTCACTTCAATGTTATCCTATGGAGAAAATGAGTCCAAGGATTATATATATAATCAATAGAATATATATATAATCAATAGAAATCTACATATTAAATCACGTTTAGAGTTGAAAAAATAACGTAAGGAACTTCGTTCCTGACGGGGGTCCCCCGACAGCTTTTTTTAAAATCCTGGCTTAGTATTTCGAGTTTCTCATTTTTTAAAGCAATATACCCCCCCCCCCCCCACACACACACACACACGGGGGAAAATAACGGGGGCTCATAAATTCCTTTGGTGGACAAAATGTATAAAATGAATCCTATTGCAAGCTGTAGAAAAGTTCAGGCTATCTGAAAAATACCATTTTTATTTGATTATCAACATTTATGTAGTTGTAAATAGTAGACACATTTTCTCCGTAGGTTAGCATTGGGGTGAGCGAATCCAGTAGGGTTAGTACACAGTAGCCTTAACTGTCCGTTCATGATCAAGGACAACCTATGGAGAAAATGGTTAACAGATAAAGAAAATTTGTCTTCTACACCAGTGCTCCGCAACCGCCGTGCCGCGGCACACTAGTGTGCCGCAAGGTGATCTTGACTGTGCCGCGGGGATTTTATCTGTTAAAAAAAAAAAATTTTAAGCCATCATTTTAGTTAGAAATTTCTCTAAGTCAAATATTCCTATAACTTTTTACCAATATGTAATTTCTCTGGGTCGAAATTAAAAACAAGACAAAAACATGTAGTTACCATACATTGTATGTATGCTCGAGTGTCTGCACCTTTGTGTAGGATCTTCTAAATTTAAAAAACGATAATTTCAGATTCCTTGACTGCGCATGCGCGTCAACTTCCTCGCGTTCAGTTTGCTTGAGGACAAGGATTGGAATAGATGGCAACTAACTTACCGCTATTTTTGGTTTCACCAATAAATTTTTCTTTAAACCAAAGGTAAGCCATATTTGGCGACTTATTTTCTTTCCTACATAAATTTTACTGATTTTTATTTTGTGTTGGGAGACTCATTCATCCTTGCACATACATAATGGGTTTTATGAAATATTTCGAAGGTTAAAATGATATTTTAAAGTCAAGTAAACAATTTTAGTTGTTCTATAAAATATTTTTATTTATACTTTTTAATTTGCCTTTCAGTTCTAATTATTGAAATACTCGATTATAAACAATCCTGCAAACATAAGACAAACACCTGATAAATTTATTATTTGTTCACTAAACGTTTAAAAATAAATATTAATTACATGAATTATAAAGTACATTAACTGCAAATAATAATTCATGCTGATAATCATTTCCACATGAAATCATAAGTTGTAGGCTTACAAAGGAAACAGTACTAATCTATATACCACCAACACAACAGATACAACAAAGTATATTTACGCGTCGTGATTACCATTTCAAATATGGTGTTTAAAAAAAAAACAGAACATTTATGAAAGCAAGCATAACGAAGATTACATTCGATATGGATTTTCGTGTTGTGATAAAGAAACGCCACCTAAATTCACACCATGCAGGTACGCTAAGAAGGATAAATCATTTTTTCTTAGACCTGTTAGATCAAAGGCGAAAACAAAGGCTATCACTGTGTTATGAGGGGTACCAGAGATACCCCTTTGCGTTGTGTAAATTTAGGGAGGTGAACTCCAAAGGTAACTATGCGTTTATATATAAAAATAACAACATTTATTATACAATATATTACAAGAAAAGGACGGGTTTACATATTATATTTAAGATCTTGGCTATACATATTTTTAACCGAATTAGGGCATACTTCATCCGCTTCCTGCGGCATAACCATTACGGGTCGAGTGAAATAAAAGTCTCGTAATCTCTCAGAAGGCATGAGCACTATTTAGAGGGGGAATTTATGACCAACCTGGGGAGTTTGATGAAAACAGCAGAGCGTGGCATCGTTGAGGGCATTTCTACAGGAGGAGGCTTTAGGCATCGGGTAGAAATTCATGTGGCTCTCCACTGGCGGATCCAACAGGATTCGGCGCTGGCGGTTGAAGAAGGGTATCTCGCCATTTTACGGGGGCGTCTTTCCTTCCCAGGCTCTCTTGCAGCTCGCTACCTCCAAACGCTCCCTTGCTCTCTCTCCCAACGTCGTTTTCTCCCACACTCGGGTCTCCTACATTCTTCATTATAACCCCTCCCCAGGTTAGTTATTCACGTAGATTTATTGCCTCTTCGAGTTTTTTATTCGAGGGCAGGATGCTTTGACATTCCCATGGTTGACCCACGTGGTACGTTTATTTCCAAGAAAATTGGAAGTCCGTTGAATTTCCTGGAATTTCTTTTCCCGCGTCCTGAGGAATTCAGGAGGGGTGATGTTTCTTGGAAAATTGGTGCAGTTCCAATATGGCCGTTTTATGCCCCGTAATCGTGTTGGAAGAACAAAATGGCTATAACGTTGGAAGGAGTTCAAAATGTCCAAATTGTGGATCCTTCACAACAATCACTCCCCCCCTTTTCTAGGCGTGCTGGCACGCCACAGTCTGTAGGGGTTGAAGAACGGATTGGCTCCATTCGCTTCAGCAAAATAGACTCCAATTGCACAAAAGTCACAATGGCAGTAAAATAAAATCATAAATTTTTTTTTTTTTTTTTTTTTTTTTTTTTTTTTTTTTTTTTGTTTTTGTTTATTTATTCATTCATTCCCCAACGAAATTGACCAAATTTTGCTCTATCATCAGATTTGTACACTGAAACATCGTCAAATTGAATTTAAACTATGCGCACAAATGAACCCACGACGAAAATTCTAAAGTCTGCTAAGTTTCCTAAAAAAAAATTATATAGATATCTCATAGCAATATAACAGAAGACGAAGAGTTAAGAGAGAGAAAAAAAAACTTATTTTTGTCAAAATAAAACTTAACCGAAAGGAGAGAAAAAAAAAAAATTTACTTGTTACAACTTAGTTTTCAAAAGCCTATCGTTGACACAAGATAGTTGATCAGACCCTCTGGAGAAAACGATAAAACCCCTTAAACCGAGTTTTCCCTTGTAAATTGGTAAATGGGCAGAAAACCTTAGGCGGCCATTCCCAAAGAGTTCTGTCCATGACTTACTGATATCACTGAACCACAAACATTTTAAGTAAAAAGTTTTAAATTCTGCGCAAGTAAAGAAAGTTTAATAGCTTAGCAGAAGTATTGAGCGTCTATTTCCCATTCGCCTGATTTTTGTAATTTTCTTCCGGCAGCGGTTCGCTTGCGGTTTTGATAAATGTCTAGACTCTGCATCTCAGTTCGCAATACGGCTTTCGAATTTCGCTTTGTTTGACACCCCGTTGGAGAGCATAATACAAATATCCGCGACCTCACGTACATTTTCGCCTTGAACCTAGCGTTGGGGGAATTAGCGAGACTAACTTTTTCACTCTCTCTGTGGGGCAATTGTTTAGCCGGGGGTCCACCAAGTTGCTGTGAACTCCCCCTCCCATTCTCTTCTGTCGAGAACGGGGCGAGGGAACCTCGAATATTTAGTGTGTTCTCAGGATCCAACGACATTAACTTTTTTCACTCCCCCCCCTATTTCGGGTCATTCTTCCTATTCCCCGCGATCGAAGTCGCGTTCCCGTTTTAAGGGTAAAGTTGAATTCCGAGTGGGGAAAGTGTGGATTTCGTCTTGCTTCCTCTTACTAGAACACCATTTTTAAAGAAAAAAGTGGCTATTTTGCCTACTGAACAGTAAAATTCGCGCATTATTCACCGTACTGCCCCCTAAATTTATTACTATCTTTTTTTTGTTATTCATTATTTTCTCTTATTCACTCATTATTTGTTACCATTATACACTATTATTATCTTGCCCCTCAACCGGGATTTAAACATAGCAATTTTTCCTACGGGCAACCACTGAACAAAAGTTGCTAAGGACTTGAATTGCATAAAAAACGCATTGCAGTCTGAATCTGGGACACCATCGAACGTGGACACTAAATGCGTAAAGCCGGGAGTTTTCCCACTAACGACTGAATCGGTCGCCATAATACTTATAAAGTAAGGAAAGGTAATCCGAGATACTGCTATTGTGCTTCAAGACAAACCCTTTTAAACAATTTTTTTTTTACATATACATGCGAAACATATAATAATCAAATAAAGTAAAAATCATTATCCTAGAATTATATATATACTAGCCGCGAACACATAAACTCTAACATTTCAATACAATTTGTTCACACAAAATGTAGGCATGGCAGGTACAAGGGAAAGAAAAGAGAGAAATTTTTAAAAAAAATGTATGCATAACACTTTACAGATATATATATGAACCATAAGAACCTTGCGCGACATTAAAAGCTTTTTGCCAAGATACACAAAAAAAATTTTTTTTTTTTTTTTTTTTTAGTATGCCCAGGTTTTGGACTAAAGTAAAAATATTATAACATACCCAGGGAAATCCTCGTCACGAGGCACCAATATATGTTATGAGGGGTACCAGAGATACCCCTTTGCGTTGTGTAAATTTAGGGAGGTGAACTCCAAAGGTAACTATGCGTTTATATATAAAAATAACAACATTTATTATACAATATATTACAAGAAAAGGACGGGTTTACATATTATATTTAAGATCTTGGCTATACATATTTTTAACCGAATTAGGGCATACTTCATCCGCTTCCTGCGGCATAACCATTACGGGTCGAGTGAAATAAAAGTCTCGTAATCTCTCAGAAGGCATGAGCACTATTTAGAGGGGGAATTTATGACCAACCTGGGGAGTTTGATGAAAACAGCAGAGCGTGGCATCGTTGAGGGCATTTCTACAGGAGGAGGCTTTAGGCATCGGGTAGAAATTCATGTGGCTCTCCACTGGCGGATCCAACAGGATTCGGCGCTGGCGGTTGAAGAAGGGTATCTCGCCATTTTACGGGGGCGTCTTTCCTTCCCAGGCTCTCTTGCAGCTCGCTACCTCCAAACGCTCCCTTGCTCTCTCTCCCAACGTCGTTTTCTCCCACACTCGGGTCTCCTACATTCTTCATTATAACCCCTCCCCAGGTTAGTTATTCACGTAGATTTATTGCCTCTTCGAGTTTTTTATTCGAGGGCAGGATGCTTTGACATTCCCATGGTTGACCCACGTGGTACGTTTATTTCCAAGAAAATTGGAAGTCCGTTGAATTTCCTGGAATTTCTTTTCCCGCGTCCTGAGGAATTCAGGAGGGGTGATGTTTCTTGGAAAATTGGTGCAGTTCCAATATGGCCGTTTTATGCCCCGTAATCGTGTTGGAAGAACAAAATGGCTATAACGTTGGAAGGAGTTCAAAATGTCCAAATTGTGGATCCTTCACAACACACTGTTATCATAAATCACAGTTTCTGATAAAAACTTGTAAGCTAGTTACCATGTTGCAAAAGACTAATTGCACGACAGAAAAAAAACACATATTATTGGTGAAACTCTCGTTAAACCAGTATGCATTGAAATTGATAAATCCATGTTTGGGCCTAGAGAAGTTAATGAAATGAAAAAAGTACCGTTGTCAGCTGATACTGTTAAAAAAACGTATCAACGATATATCGAACAATATTTTAGGAATACTTATTGGAAAACTTAAAGCGGCTCAGAAGTTTGCACTTCAGATTGATGAGTCAACAGACATTAAAAACCGAGTACAACTGATAGCCATTGTACGCTTCGTTGATGAGGCGTTGATGCACCATAAAAGAACACTATTTATTTTGCAACGAACTTCCAGAGCGAACTACAAGCGAGGAAAATTTCCGAGTAACCGATAATTTTTTCAAAACCTATGATATTTCATATAGTAATTGTACCAGTATTTGCACGGAAGGTGCTGCAGCAAAAAATGAGCACTAAAAAATGTTTCATTTCGTGCGTAAAACGACAAAATCCTAATATAGAAATTACACACTGTTACATACATCGCGAAGCATTGATGATCAAAAAGTTGCCTTCGGAGCTATTGCAATCGATGAATCGATGCATTACTATAATAAACGTTATTAAATCAAGAGCTCTAAATTCGCGAATTTTTAAACGAATCTGTGAAGAAATGGGAGCGGATTATGAATCCCTATTGTTATACACTGAGGTATGCTGGCTATCCCGGGGCAAAGTTTTGGCTAAATTGTTTGAGCTTCGCAACGAGGTTCATGAGTTTTGTTAAAACAAAATATGACCTAACTACACCAACTTCTTGGAGATAATTACTGGATGGCCAAACTTGCGTATATGGCTGATATCTTTGAGCACCTGAATGAACTGAATAAAAAAATGCAAGGTTGAAGCGAAAATTATCTGACGTGTTCCGACAAGTTAATGGGGTTTAAAAATAAGCTCGAACTTTGGCAGAAAGAGTTACAAAAAGGATCTCTAGAAATGTTCCAAAGGACTCACAAGTCCATGATTAAAAACAAACAATTAATTCTGTATCTGACTCAATAACATTTAAGTTTATTGCTAAAGTTTATTGCATAAGTTTATTGCTTTAAGTTAATTGCTAATAGTGGTGAAAGAAATTTAATCACTATTTTTTACAATTAATAAGGAGCGATACAATTGGATAAGAAATCCTTTCCTACTGATGCCGAAAATTCAGTAGAAGCACTTTCCCTTAGAATTCGAGAGGAATTTATAGAATTGAGGAACGACAGGGACGAGGAAACTCAACTTCAGTGAAATGTCATTGGCTGATTTCTGGATTTCAGTTAAGAAAGAATATCCTCAAATTTCTGACAAGGCTCTTGCAATTTTGCTCCCTTTTTCTACGACACACTTATGCGAACAAAGTTTTTCGACACTGGTTCTAATTAAAAATAACAAACGATCGCGTTTAAAGGGTCTTGACCATGAACTTCGGGTAGCACTTTCTAATATAGAGCCAAATATAAAACGCATAAGTTCATCAAAATAAGCTCAAATATCTCATTAATAAATTAGTTATTATGTTTAAATTAACTTTGATTAATAAGGTAAGTAAAGACCTAAAAACAAATTTTAATATTAAAATTTAAAGAGAACAATTTTTTTACTTGTAATCTATAACTTATATTTTTGTTCTTGTGTTGATGTACAATTCAAAATGATTTACATAAAACTTAAATTGTAATTATCTAGATACATAGCTATTTTATTGTGTTTTTATCTAATAAAAACATATACGTATTATTGTAATTTATGCATTTGTAAGCTTTTACTTGTGGTGTGCCGTGGAATTATCGAAAAAACGTTACTGTGCCATGGAAGGTAAAAGGTTGCGGAGCTCTGTTCTAAACTATCTACCAATAAGTATTTGGGTACCCATACTAATGACGATGTCTGCGGTCCTGATATACGTCACGCCCGTCGCCGTTAAATATCTTATAGGAAACAGCATGGGCAATAGTCGCATGCAAGATGCCACGAAGTGCAGAGTTATCTGATTTCGAGAAAGGTGTAATCGTCGGGTATCACAGAAATGGCCAATCCTTAAGAAATTACCATGACTTCCTGTAAACTATTACCAAGTTTGATAACATTTGGTCCACTAGTTTTCCTTTTATGACCATTTCAAAGTGGAACTTTAATTATAACCACCCTGTATATACAGTAGTTCCCATAAGTGTTCGTACACTTACGATTTTCAATGAAATAGGGGACTATCCATTAATTAAAATGAATATTTCAGAATGGGTATTTAATAATAAGATTTATAATCTATTCTTAACAAAACTACATGAAATATTTTAAAAAACATAGTAAAACTTTATTTTTAAGAAACCAATAATCAAAAAGTAACAAAAACTTTATCTCACAAAAGTCATCGTACACTTGTAAAAAATCTCTACATATTAGTAAATATTCTAATTTTTCGTTAAATTAATATTTAGTAGGATATCCTTTAGCATCCACAACAGCTTTTAAACGTCTGGGAATAGATTGCTTTAGTTCTTTTGTAATTTTTGCATCAATGTTCATCCATTCTTCCATCGTAATTGTTTTTTGTTCGCTTTTCGTGTGAATGTCGTGTTTTTGTACTCGAACCTCCACTTTTTTCCAAATATGTTCTATTGGGTTTAAATCTGGCGATTGAGGTGGTGTTTTCAAAACTTGTGGACAATGATAGAGACACCAGAGGCGAACGTCGAGAGCCGTGTGCTTAGGATCGTTATCTTGATAAAAAAATAAAGTCGTTTCCAATACCCAAATTTTGGGCTGATAATTTTAAATTGTCTCTTAAAATAATTATATAAACAGCATGATTCCTTATGCCATCAATAAATACCAAATTACCTGGTCCTGATGCTCACATACACCCCCACACAAGGACACCTCCACCGCATTGTTTAACTGTTCCGACTAAGTTCTTCGGATTAAGTTCCTCTTTTTTTCTTCTCCATACAATTATACTCCCGTCGGAACCAAAAATGTTAAACTTGCTTTCATCGGCAAATAAGACACTATTCCAATACGTTTGGGGCTTATTTATCATTGATAGTGCGTTATCACTCACAAAAAATTTTCTACGGGCAGAACGCTCATGTAATCAAGCTGCTCTGAGAACTCGTCCAACAGTTTCAGGTGAAATTGAAGTAGAAAATGTTTCATTAAATTCTGCAGAAACTTTTACAGCACTCAAACGTGGATTTTTCACAAATTTTCTAATTATAAATCTCTGATCACGTTTTTTTAACTTTGCCGGATGACCTTTTCTTACCTTGTTTTCGATCCGATTTTCTTCTTTAAAGCGTTTTATCTAATACTGCACAGTAGAATGGGGTAAATGAAGTAATGTAGCAATATTCCGAACTGATTTACCACTACTTTGATGAAAAATAATCAATTTTCGAATATTGTTTGTTGTTTCTTTACGACTACGGGCCATTTTTAAATAATAAATAGAATATTACGGAGTAGGCAAGAAAAAATAAAACCAAACGATATTTTAAATGCCACCACAATTCAAAAATAAAAATAAGGCGCCAGACTATAATTTTAATTATGAAGTTATCCGAAAATATTTCAGTGTACGATGACTTTTGTGAGACAAAGTTTTTGTTACTTTTTGATTACTGGTTTCTTAAAAATAAAGTTTCACTATGTTTTCCAAATATTTATGTAGTTTTGTTAACAATAGATTATAGATCTTATTATTAAATACCCATTCTGAAATATACATTTTAATTAATGGATAGACCCCTATTTCATTGAAAATCGTAAGTGTACGAACACTTTTGGGAGCCACTGTATATATATATATATATATATATATATATATATATATATATATATATATATATATATATATATAATATATATACACTATCTACCAATAATTATTTGTACACCCATGCAAATGACGATATCTGCGTCCTAATATGTCACGTCCTCCGCCATTAAATATCGTGCAGGAAACAACATGGGCAATAGTCGCATGCAAGATGCCACGAAGTGCAGAGTTATCTGATTTCGAGAAAGGTGTAATCGTCGGGTATCACAGAAATGGCCAATCCTTAAGGGACATATCTAGCGAGCTGAATTACCGAAAATCGACAGTGGTCTATTGGATTCAGAAGTGAAAGGTGAGCGGTGATTGTCGAAATGTATCCCGAGTCGGCAGACCCACGAAACTGGGAGATAGAGACCAACGGGTGCTGTCCAAAGGAATTCGGAAGAACCGCACCCAACAGATGGCCCACATACTCCGGGAGTTTGTTTCGATAAACACCATCGGTAAGGAAGCCCATCTGCTTGGTTTTCATGGTTTTGCTGCCGCCCATAAGCCTTTGATAGCAAGTCCAACCACACTGCACGGTTAATTTAGTGCTAAGCACGTCGAGAGTGGACCGTAGATCATTGGAAATGGGTTCTCTGGCGTGAAGAATCGTTAACCCTCTACCGTTCGGATGGCAGGGTCTGGGTCTGGCGTCTGCCTGGAGAACGTCTCCTGCCTGAATGAATTGTGCCCACAGTAAAGTTCGGCGGAGGTGAAATTATGGTCTGGGGCTGTTTGTCCTAGTATGGCCTGAGGCCCTTGGTCCCAATTCATGGTAAGCTCATCGCCGACGCCTACTACACTATTTTGGATGAGAGTGTGCTTCTTACGTTGTGGCAGTTTTACGGGTTGTACCCATGTTACTTCTAGGACGACAACGCCAGCTGTCATGTTGCGAGCCCCCCCCCCCCATGGATTGGCATGGGGACAATGCGGGTTAACCGAATGGACTGGCCTGTCCAGAGTCCAGACCTGAACCTTATCGAGAACCTCTGAGACGAGTGGATCACCGAATTAAGGGGTGAAACAACCGTCCAAAATCGGTGAAGGAACTCGCATGTCTTCTCCAAGTCGAGTGGAAGAAAATACCACTAGCCGTCATACAAGGACTTGTGGGAAGCATGGCCCGGAGGAGACTGTAATTGCCTCTCGTGGAGGCGCTACGAACTATTGAATATGAATAAATTTTGTTCTTCTTTTCTATCACAGGTGTCCAAATACTTATTAGTAGATAGCGTATTTGCAGCTACGTAAATGCTGATAATACAATAAAAATGGTATTTTCAGATAGCCTGAATTTTTCTGCACCTTGCAACAGGATTCATTTTATCAATTTCGTCCACAAAAGGAATTTATGAGCGTTTAAAAGAACTATAACAGATTTTTGTCACCGAATAATTTAAATTTTAAAACATTATTTGAAATTTTAAAAAAACGAAAAATGCCCCAAGTTGTAAAATTTCTTTCTCTATTAAAAAGGGCAATCAAAAAAAAATTCTTTACATCCGATTTGGCAATCCGGGAACACATTTTCTTCATAGGTTAACATTGAGGTGAATAAATCCAATAGGGTTAGTAGACAGCAGACTCAAATGCCCCATTTCCTTCAGAACAGTAACCAAAGACGTGTATCTGTCCAATTAACACTGGACACTCGCCCTCTTAGAGCTAATAAAAGAATATTGGTAGTTAAGGCTATCAGATTGTTTAAAGGAAACTAACTAGGTTTTTCCTCGTCATGCATTTTAAGAAAAGACCTAATTATCCCTCATCAAGATCGTACGGTTTCATATGGTCTAGATGAGAGATAATTAGGTCTTTTCTTTGTTCCTTGTTATGCATGAGTGATACTTTCACAGCTCATGTCTTGCTGGTAGAAAATCCCTTTGTAAAATGCTTCGTATCTTAATTCCTAGAGGATAAGTTATTTTGTGTACACTTATTAAATGTAAATTTTTGTATCGATGCTCCACTACCCAACTTAGGGATTGCTGAACTGGACTAAAATTTCAGAACCGGGTGCCCGGGTATTATCCGGGTTTGAATAATATATGGACCACAAACGTGTGCCCCAATTATAAATGAGAAAGCTATATTTATTTATAACGTAAAGAATTTTACTTCACAGCGCAAGTAAAAAATATATTTCATTTTAATTTATTTTAACTCAAGTTAATTTAAGGAAATGGGTTCTAAAAGCCGAAAATCCGAATTCTCTGTGAAGACTTTAGGTTTTTATTTTCAATTTGCCACTAGATAAAAATTTGTCGAAGACTAATTTGTATAATTTTAAATAATATTAAATGTAATCCATTTTTGCTGTTTCTATCTGTAATAAATAAAATTTCTTTTGAAAATTTTATATGACACAAATCAATAAAGAAAAATGGCGCTGGATGAAATATCCTTTGACAGCAAGAGGGAATTGACATCTGAGATGGTTCAGGAGGATCTAGTGGTTAAGGCTGCTATGTACTAACCCAATTGGATTCGCTCACCTCATTGTTAACCTATGGAGAAAATGTGTTCAAGGATTGCTAGCTTGGATTGAAAGATTTTTTTAAATTGTACTCCGTAATAGAGAAAGAAATTTTATACTTTTGGACATTTTTCATTTCTTTTTAATGCAAATAATATTTTTTAATTTAAATTATTTGGGTAAAAACATCTAGTATAGTGTGTTTTAAACACTCACCAATTCCTTTGGTGGACGCAATTTATAAAATGAATCCTGTTGCAAGGTGCAGAAAAGTTCAGGCTATCTGAAAATACCATTTGTACAAGATTATCAGCATTTATGTAGCTGTAAATAGTAAACACATTTTCTCCGTAGGTTAACATTGAGGTGAGCGAATCCAGTAGGGTTAGTACACAGCCGTCTTAACTGTCCGTGAATGATGAAACCTGTAGGATTAAAAAATATATAAAATAAAAATTTACATACCAATTCTAAATACGGTCGAAGTCTGCCATCCACGGCTTCATCAGTAATCACCAGAGAACCAGGTGGAATGCCTATATTTTTACACATTTCACATTATTACAGTAAAATTGATCACAAAATCGCAATACAAAATGGATTTCTACAAGATTATTAAGCAATGATATATGTTCAAACAGGAGCATAACAAGTGTGGTGTAGTCCAGCGTTTCTTAAACTTCTTTCATTCATGACCCCTTTTTAACATCGAGATTTTTTCGCAACCGCAAGAAATAAGGATATAAAGATAAATATTTTCTTGAAAATAATTTATTTCTTTTTCAAACAATATACACTGCTGTAAGAAATTAAGAGAATTTGCAGACTTGGTCGATTATCTCTAGAACTACTGTACCGATTTTAATGAAATTTGATATGTAGATACATTGATACAATACAAAACAAATAACCATTCAATACTTGTAATACACACGCATGATCGTGCGTAACACTCGTTGGAGTCAGAAGGTATGAAATAGCGGTTGCAGAATAAGCAAAAAAATGGGTTAATAGATGGGTTAATAGGGGGTATGGTCCCCTCTTACAGATATACAGGTCTCGCAGCGTGATTTTATACTTGAAATAAGGCAGTTTATCATTTCCTGTGGCAATTGGTCCCACTCGTTCAGCAACGCTGTTTTCATTCCCTGGAAGGTTCTCGGAGTGGAGTTGCGAGTTGCAATTGCCCTTCCCAGAGCGTCCCAGACATGCTCTATAGGGTTAAGGTCTGGAGATCTGGCTGGCCAATCCATCCGGCGAATATCCTCACTCTCTAGAAATTCGTCTACCAGAAGAGCTCTATGTGGTCTCGCGTTATCGCCCATTAAAATGAACTCTGGGCCAACTGCACCCCTGAAAAGACGAACACAGTGCTCCAAGACCTCATCCCTATACCTCACACCAGTCACAGTGCCTCTTTCAAAGACATTGAGAGGTGTGCGGCCATCCAACATGATGCCTGCCCAGACCATTAAACCTCCTCCACCATAATGGTCGATTTCGCGGACATTGGAGGGTAAGTAGCGGGTCCCTGGTTCTCTCCATATGAACGTACGGCGTGAATCGATGTTTAGGCTAAACCGGGACTCATCAGTGAAGAGAACGGTCGCCCATTGATCCATACTCCAATCTCTATGCTCTCTGCACCATGATAAACGGATTCTCCTGTTCGTACAAGTGAGCGGGACGCAAACAGCAAGTCTTCTTGCAAACAACCCTCTCTCATGAAGTCTTTTGGAAACAGTCACCCTTGATACACGGGTTCCTGTGGCTGAATAGAAGTCACGAGAGAGCTGAGAAGCTGTAGCACTCCTGTTACGCCTCGCTATAATCGACAAATGGCGATCTTCTCTGGCCGTCGTGGCTCTTGGACGACCTTGCCCAGGCTTTCTCTCGATGGATCCGGTATCCTGGAACTGTTTCCATAAGTTACACACGACGCCGGGCGTTAAATTGAATTCTCTATTAATTTGGATTTGAGATTGGCCTGCTTCTAGCCTCCCCACAATTCGCTACCTCATTCCATCATCTAAACGTTGGTGGTTACTCATTTTTACTGTTACAATTTGAAATTAACCGATTGCTGCAAAATAACGCCAAGAAATTCGCCGAGGTGTGCTAGCGAACGAAATGCGTCTTAACTTACGCGCGCTCATAAAGTCTGTTTCTCTACTGGCTCCGCCTACACACACGTGTACGCTGACGTATTTGACGTACAAGATTTGCATTTTTGTCTAGAAGCAGTGGTTTTACATTCAGTTCAGTCCTTTTCATGAAATTCGATAAAATGTGCAAATTCTCTTAATTTATTTCTCCAGTGTACATACGAAAAATAGCAGTACACATGAAAAACAGTAGTAAATGTAATTTAATATATGTCTTAGATACTCGCGGCGAGCGACAAGAATTAAATTCTTGTATCAGAATTAAATTTTCGCGACCTCAAAATTTCGCATTACCACTCAATTTGGGGTCACTACACACAGTTTAAGAAACGCTGGTGTAGTCTCTTTTTCTACTATGATTACACTCATATGGATAAGACAGGGACAAAAACATAGAAAAATCTATGCAAATATCTCAGTCATATTTTATAATAGAGCATTAGGTTGAATTT
This sequence comes from Dolomedes plantarius, assembly GCA_907164885.2. Classification (NCBI taxonomy): domain Eukaryota; kingdom Metazoa; phylum Arthropoda; class Arachnida; order Araneae; family Dolomedidae; genus Dolomedes; species Dolomedes plantarius. The sequence goes on from OU015492.1 coordinate 76,391,979, forward strand.
TAAGACACTGTAACGACTCTGAACCGTACAATAATGATTATCCTCGCTCGTGGAAATTCGAGGAAGACCACCCAGAGTGCGCTCGTGCACTTAATTGATTTTAAACTACCTGTGTTGAGACCGCCGTAGACAGGCAGTTGTCTGGCGACCTAAATGGCTGGAGGCGCTAACGACCGCTCGCGGAACAGTAAGTCAGCTATAAAGGGGAGCTGCAGACCGGATGCGCCTAGTCTGCTGGGAATGTAACTGGAAAAGGAAAGAAGGCGTTTTCCAGACCTGTCTAGAATGTTCAGCGGAGGTATATAAAGTCGCCGAATGCTGGTAGAGAGAGTTAGAGATGCAGTGAGAGTTAAGTAGAGCTGAAGCCGAGACAAGATGCTGCTGGGTCTAGAAAGACTTGAATGAGCGCAGCGACAGCTCAAGTCTGGCCTTCCTCGTCGATGCCGTGTGAACCCACAAATTTAATTTGTTTTATTTTTGCAAATTTGTAAATAGCCTGTATTTAATCGAGAAATGCCATTAAAGCATAAAAAACAAAAAGGCTGACAGTGATTTTATTAAGGCAAAGCCCTTACACATCATTGAAAGGTTGGTAACTTTCGATGATGCTGAATGAGCGCGTCGTGTGCTTTGCTGTAATGAAATGAAGACACGAGAAACTAATTCAAAAGAACTTTTCCACACAATACGGTAAAGAATCGTCTCGAAGATGCCCATTGTGCAGGGCGATGGACGAATGACTGGGGCGCTGTCATTCGGTACCAGAGTCTGAGTTCGAGTCCAACTATTGGCATGGATGTTTGTAGTTGTTCGGAATATACTTTAATCAGTAGACCCCGGTCTAATTATCCCTCGTATAGTAAAAAATGACCACTCAACCAACCGATCTGCCCTTGGTGCTACAGTATTTAAAGGAATGAATAGGAAATTCTGGGCTAATGGGAAGAGTGTATGTTTCTGATGCTGCTGTGAAACAAATTCGGCAAAGTTCCGACTCATTAGATTGAATCAGAAAGAAGTTCATAACCATCAATACTGTTTTTACAGCCAACTTGGATGAGCCACGCTCCTGAATAATTACCACATTTTCTGGAGTAATCCAGATATAGAGGAGAGGAGGGAATTATGGAATACCAATTACATTCCTAAAAATAACTTTACTGGTAAAAATCCCCAAAATCATCATGATTACATACTATAACTAATTGTAATGAACTGTCACTTGTAAAATAATACTATTTCTTTTGTTGTTTTAAAAAATTATTTTTTAAAAAGTTACAAATGGAGGTTAATATGAAATAGTCGGGTAATATGGAATAGGTGGTGTAACGAGGAATTCGTTCCAGAAATAATTAATTTGGTTGGGCTGGTAACGCACGTTAAATTAATATAAAATCTCTAATTCTAAATAGTTGTTCCTTAAAATAAAATAGTGTAATTTCTACACATCCGTTCCCTCGACGTGTGTGTTCTTGAGAATTTAGCCGTTGCCCATTTCTCTTAAACCGTAAAAGCTTCAATCGTAATTTGCTTAGCCAGGTGTTAGTCTCAGGATTCCCTTGTTAAGTTTGACTAAAATGCACTTTTTATGGCTGGTAATTGCAGGGTGTGTCATGTGAACATCCAACTAGCTTTTGTCCACGTATGCCGTGTTACGTTTGCTCCCTAAATTGGACCATAAAATCAGTTTTAAGTTAGAGATAAAAGTGTGTCCTCTCCTATCCCTTTGTCCGAAAGTTTTTCCCACGAATGAACTTGGCGTCAGCTTGGCATGAAAGCACTCTCGGAGTAGGTCTTTCTCCCCTGGTTCGACCAATCGGGCACAGGCGCATTGTTAGCAATATCGGGCTAAACCATCCACGGGCCTCAGTTTCGCGGCGCACTAAGTTTTTTCTCCTCTTGGCGAGGTTTCGGCAGGGCCGGGTTTCTTTTGTTGGCCATTAAGCGCTCGCGTTGTTGTTACGGTAATATTGCATACGCCGTGCACGTGTGTCCGTTATATTGTTTAATTGGCGCATTTCTAGCTATAGTAACCCTCATTTTCCGCGTTTTTGCAGGCCTGTCCAGTGATGATAAGAAATGGTAGTCAGGCATATTTTACTAAGAGAGAAGTTTTAGCTTTAAAAATTGTATACGTTTAAGCACCCCTTCAGTTCTTGGCCCTGGCCTCGACTGTATTGGGGGGCTATTTTTATCATGTCATGTTAAAGATATAACCGTCTGACTTTGATTTGGAATAAAATCCCTTTTTGCTAAAAACTTTTTTGTCTACCAAGTTGTTTCCTTTACGCTTACCCTAGATGATTTGACTTTTGGGTCTGAAGCTGCTGGGTTATTGTTCAGCGCATTCCACTATCATCATGTATCGATTCGGCCGTAAGTGAGTGTTTTTATTTCAACCGAAGTTCTGAGGAACCGGATTCTTCATATTCTTCCGAAACCTTGTTTTTGGGTCACCAACTCCTCCAACTTATCTTCGGGACACTTCAAGAATTCTACAATTTAGATTTGATGTCTCAACTGCTATAAGACTGATAGACTGATCCCGCTTCAACATCGTTTCTTCAAAATAGACTGGTTCATTTTCTCCTTTAAGATTGATTCTTCAATGAAGGCTCTTCCTTTCCCCATCACTGATATCATTAAGACTTTCAGCTTCCACTTAGACTGTATCCGTCCCTTCATCTCCCCTTTACAGAGGGGACTGTTTTCATCCCATAAGCATCAATAGCCCATAATCTTCTACATCACAGATATTAAATCTACATTCAACAGTACAGATTGATCCCGTTCCTTCCAACTAACAGTATAGGTGGTTTAAACAAACCATTGAAAAACTAATTCGACTTCATAAAACAGTTATTTTTAAGTATAAAAACCATATTTTTAAGATTATGTGCATGTTATTTCTGCTTCTAGTCTATCTACAAAAGTCACAGATATAATCTTCTTTCTCTGCTCCGGTACAGTCAAGGTGAGCCCACAGAGGCAGCTGAAGCATTGAATCAAAATTTCCCCTCGTTGATCTTCGGAGAATTTTCCGTTACACATGATATATTCAGCGTCTTTTTTTTACGGTTCTTTAGTTGATGGCATGAAGTCCATTACAGATGATACATCAGAATGGAACGATTCATTGCTGCTAACACAGGAGTAATCTCTAGTAGGTTTAGGTCTAGAAGGTCGGTCTAAGTTTAATTTCTTAACAGGGGGTCTTTTAATGTTCGGTTTCTTTTGTTGTTTTCAAGCTTCTGGTTCCTTATTTATGTCCTTTTCTTTCAGTTCATCCTCTAACTCTGTTTTTATATGGGGAGTAGGTTATTACAGAAGATCCAGCTTTCCTGCCTCTAAGGGGATTATGGAATACCTAGTATTCCATAATACCCGACACGCCATCATGGAAAATAAACCTTTAAACTGATGTACAAAACACTGTCAGCTAAAAAAGACCGCAGTAAAACAAACTACAATTGTTTTAGTGTAAATTATGCTTAACATCAATGTTCAAGTCACATGTGTACCAGTAGGTTAAAATGTTTGAAAACTTATCTGCAAAAACTTTTGAAAATCACAAAACACACTTTGTTCTGTAGCGAGTGGTACGACAACAAGCGCTCAACACTCAGTGCACTGCATCATGGGAGTCTTTCTTGAGTAGTTAATGGTATTTCCATAGGATAGTAGCACCAAACAGAGCCAAAACCTCGGTATCCATATTACCCGACTACTCCATAATACCCTCCTCTCCTCTACTTTTGAGGGTGTGATTTATTTTTAAACTTACTCGAGGACGGTCAGTAATTCAAATATCTCCGTGTTGAAACTTCGAGGATAACACTGCATTTAAAAGAGACTAATTCTTTTTTCAATAATCACTATGCATCTGTTTTTTTCATTCAAAGTTGGATACACCCTTTTGAAACCCCCTATACTTCCAGGGTTCATAAAGTTATCCTTCTGTTAAATAGTGGGAAAATTATGGCCAAATATAATTTTCAATGACTACGTATCAATGCAGTGTGTGATTAACTATTCTAAAAAGTGATACTTACCGATTCCTCCACATGTTCCTAGCCTAAGGAAAGTGACGTCCGTGGCTTGGGCATGATACATAAGCTTGATCATCTCGTGCATCAGTATGGAGAGTGATGGAATTCCCATGCCATGCTGCGGGTTAGATAAAAGGATGTCAATTTCAGCATTATCGAATGTTTACAAACAAATCGAGTTCATATAAATGAAAACATGCATTCACGCATAAAGCTCCGTGCACACGAGCGATCCGGTGTCGTTGCGGCACCGCAGTTGCGATCAGGAGTACAGAGTTGAACTAACCGACTCACACGGACGTAGGCGTCGTTGATTAGTTCAACTCTATTGTACTCCTGATCGCAACTGTACCGGATCGCAAGAACACCGGATCGCAACGACACCGGATCGCTGGTGTGTACCGAGCCTTAGCGTTACTGTTGCGGCAGCTATATAACACAAAAATTCTGATTTTTTTTTTCTGCATTTTCAATGCAACAAAAATGGGGAACAATAACGCAGTAACTGTAAGAATAAGGTACACCTGTAAAACCCTAGAAACAGAGAAAATGAAGTTTCTTTAAAATCGGATCAAGGATTACTAAATTATCGTTATTTTAATCGATTAGCTCCCATTTGGGGATTTTGGCACATACCCAACGTTGTTTAATTCAAAGAATTGACGTTTCTAGAAGAAAAAAAAACTTTCGGGAAGGGGTGGAAGGTCTGTTTTAAATTAAATTCAGAAAAGTATTTTTGCCATAACTCATTCCGGGCTATGTATGTTTTCCGGTATCCCAACTTCTACACTTTCCAAGCATTATTTTCCGTCGCCATGTGCGTGAATTGCGAGTAGGTTCTACGAAAAAAATTTAAATCCGAGAGCTTTCTACGTCAGGGTTTTTCTATGATCTCCATAAAAACCAGACATTTAAGGAGAATTTTCACAGATGTAATCCAAAGATAGAACTAGGTTAAGTTTAGTAAGAGTGTCTGGGTTAAGTTTAATAAGTTTAGTACTGGGTTAAGAAGTCTGGAGGATTGAGATCTGGCGAGTATGGTGGATGTTCTATTTGCACCACCCCCTTTTTTGCCAGGAACTGTTTGACGATTATTGGCTGTGTGAGGGCGAGCATTGTCGTGAACAAAAAACCATGAACCTTGCTGTGCATACTGGGGTCGTACCCAGCGTAGACGTTTCATGAAACGGATCAAAATTTCAATGTACCCTTCAGTATTCATCGTCGTTCCCTCAGGTAGAAATTCTTTGTGGATAATGCCTTGGCTATCAAAAAAGGTGATGAGCATCGTTTTGATGCGTGATTTTTCTGCTCTGACCTTTTTCCGACGAGGTGATGCAGGAGAACGCCATTCCATGCTTTGCCGTTTCGTTTCAAGGTCGTACCTGAGACACCAGGACTCATCCTCAGTGACAATACAGTTCAAGAAGTTTAGTGTCGCATCCGCCGTTTCGACAAAATACTGTGAAGCCTCTAAACGTGCCTGCTTGTGATTGTCATCCAAGTGATGTGGCACAAGACGACAACACGTTTTTCTCATCCCTAAATTCTGGGTAACGATTTGTCGCACGGAACAAACGCACTAAACAAGCACTTTGTAAAACAAGTCTTACACGGAACACAAACGACGCTCAACTGAGCAACGGTGGGGGCAAATGGTCAACACCTACCGCTACGCAGGTGCAGCGTTTTGTTTCGCCAGTGTTGCCAGATCGGCCGTTCTGACATCATTCACCGAACTTTATTGTCAGAGGTTGTATATAATTTAATTACTAGGAATTACATAATCTTATTACTGTAAGGCAGAGATCTAAAAATTCTGCACTGACAGCATGTATTTTCCACTTTTGAAATAATTTATAATTTTTAAAGATTTCCCGCTCTCTCTTGGAGCAGTACTCACGCTAACAGATATGACGGGTCCGACCTTGTACATGGAATACCTGTAGGAGCGAGCCGAGAGATCCAACAGTGTGGTTCCTGTAGGGAGTTTGATGCCCAGTTCCTCCTTAACGAGATGGGCGAACTTTTCCATCCTCCTCGGAGTGCCGCCCATGCATACAAACTGGAAAGAAAAAAGTTTTTAAGTATACTCGTCGAAAAAAAATGCTAGCTACAAATTGCAAAAAGCTGATGTCTAGATTGAAAAAAATTTGTAAATAGAAAATGTACTCAATTCAAGTTCAAAGTTGATTGTTAACTACAGAAAAGAGAAATAAAAGACAATGCGAACTAGAAACCTCTGAAATATATGAGAAATGATTTAGAGCAGGGAATCCCAACCTTTTTACGTTTTCGGTACCCTTGGGGATTAGATAAAATAGGCACCCATCTTAGAACAGTTTTTCAAATTTTTAAACGTTAACTCAAAACGGAATACATATAAGAAACATGCCAAATTTAAGTTTAAATAAATACTTACCCCATTGCTGATTATATTTATTTATTGAAAGATCTAAGTAACAAACACCAGAACATAATATCTACAGATTCAAAAATAGCCATGGGATTCAATATAATATTCCACTAGAGGAATACAATGGAAATCAATAACAGGATTTTTGTTTGATTAATGTGAGACTTACGGCTGATGCTTAGGGCACAAATGTTTGATATCAATTTAATATTTATTGTGAGTAAACTTAATATATAATTGTGAGCCCACTTAATAACTATTTATTGTGAGTAAATAGTTATTAAGTGGGCTCAACTAGTATATTTTTGTTTATCATCAAAATTCTTACTGCAGCCTGGCAGATTTGGCGGCATCCTAAATTGCCGCGGCACACCGGTTGGGAATCACTCATTTCGAATCTAAAACAGATTAAAGTGCAGCAAGTATTTCTTTTGGTCTACGTGAAACTGGAATGTCAGGGTTTAAAATATGCGAAATCCATCTGAACAATGAAGACTTAAGAACTCCGTGAAGAACGATGCCCTTTCATGATTACTAGTTTAGAGCCTGAAAATGAAGGGAAAGATATAATTATGTCACGACTGGTCTATCTGAAATACTTAACTTTCTTTTAGAGCCACTGACAGCCAGAATGCACAAAATCTTTAAAGGTTACATCATACAATAATCGTTAGAACACGTAATATCGTTATTAACTTGATGGTAATAGACCCCTCAAAGTAAAGATGAGTGGACCCCCTCATTTCAAAGGGTAATAAAAAACGAACGGAACAATTTACAGAAAAAGGCTTTACATTTTCGAAAAGTACTAACAATCTAGCTTTTTTCTCCTAGGTTTTGAAAATAACATCACTCAGATGGCGTCCGTTATTTGCGATGCACTGCCGAAGCTATTCGCTAGAGTTTTCCATCACTCTGTTGGTCATCTTTGGTGCAATGGCAGCAACTTCCTTACTAATAGCGGATTCACTGACTCGTTGCATAGTTTTAGGTGTTCTAATGTACCGAGGGCGACTTCTTGGTAATGCAAAGCCACTTGCAGACACGTCTGAAGTCCTTCGCAGGATTGTTTTTCGATCAGGAAAGGCATCAGTTTCAAAGAGCTCGGAGAGTGTCCCAAATGCCCTCTGTTTCGCGGTTATGGAATCATTGTTTTTAAAGAGAGCCTCGATAACGAAACCGAATTGTTCACCTGGCCAACTCATGGTGTCTATTGACAACGAGAAAATGGTGCCGCCTCACCTAGGGATACGACATCAATGTCGATGTTTTCAAAACATCGATTTATTGAAGCCGATGTTTTTTTAACATCGATGTTTTGTGCTCGATGTTTTACGTTGTCTCGATGTTTTTTTTAATGAAAAAGTACCGTAATAAAAAAAATTTACCACGTAGCACAATTTTCACACTCAGTAAATGTAAGTCTGAATTCTGAAAAGGACGAATACAAAAGGGGGAATGATTCCTTAGCAAACAGACAAATGGCAATTAACAACCAATGAACCAATCAGAGCGCTTGGAATGTTCCTGACACTCCAGAACCTTCCATGGGGTTTTATTTTACAAATAGTATATACACGAGTGCATCCATTTAAGTTTTTGTTTTGTTCTGGTTGACGTTAATATTATAAGTTAACGTTAATATTATTAGTAAGATGCCCCCCAAAAGTACCGTTTTTTTTTTTTTTTTTTTTTTTTTTTAAAATTAAAAAATACACATAAAATTCCCGTGTACCACAAAGTATCATACGGGACTTACAGAGGTAAGTATAAAACACTAAGAAAACATAAGAAACAGACAAAATAAAACAAATAAAAGAAACTAAGAAGAAATACAAATATTTACAATAAATTTACAAAATAAGCCGAAAGCACACTTCCCAGAAACGAGCAGAGAGAAATTGGGAGGCCAGTTAATATTTAAGTCCTTAAGAGCCAATTTAAAAATATTTCTCTCCCTGCGGTACTTCGAACACAAAAACAGAACATGTTCAGCATTTTCCTCGCCAAAAGTACCGTTTGGGAATATTTTTACAAAACCACTGACAAATTGGCGAAATGCAATATTTGCCTTAAGTCCCTCAAAACTTCTGGCAATACCACAAATTTATCTGGACATTTGAAGGGTAAACATGGCGGTATTTACAACGAGAATTTTGAGTCATCAATGTAGCCCAAAGCAACCAAGTTTTTGTCATTTGTGCCTGCCCAATCAGAGAGTAAAATTAAATCACCCCCTCCCCCCACGACTAACGGAAGTAACATTAATGTTAGAGATTACTAAACCAGTTTTAAAAAATGGATGTTCTAAAACATTGATGTTTCAAAGCATCGATGGTTTTTGGGCGATGTTTTATTAGCATCGACGTTTTAATATTGAATATCGATGTTTCAAAACATCGATGTTTTGTTATCGATGTCGCATCACTAGCCTCACCCCCACCACTCCCTTACCAGTGACCTCCAGAAGCTCCAAGAGCGAGTCCATTCTGCCGCACCTTGTACCTATCTTCGTGAAGAAGAAAAATTGGCAATCACGAGAAAATAGCAAGTGAAACAAGCCGCAAATACCAAGCCACAAGTGAAAATAATCCAGGAATAGAAATAACCTTAACGTTTCAAATTAATGTTAAAAAAAAAAAACTGATTAGCAATAGCGAAATTTTTAGGGTACTTTTATTCCCGGATTCATAAGTAGTACTTATTTAAAGGTATCATTAAGTTGTAAAATGGTTGCTCGTAGATGGCAATATCTCACGCAGTCACCCACCCCACAAAATGATTCAAGTTGCGCTCATGATCATTTGAATAAAGACAGTGTAGTCCACGCATATGTACAATCATAACAAACTCTTCCAATAATATTTTGCTTATAGTCTAGGTGGAACATTTTACTTAAGCATTTATCTTTTCAACTTGAGACAGTATTTTGACACACCAAAGTGTGTCTAATTTCATTAATTTTGTCATGGTAATACAGGTTCTCTAAGTGTGATGAAAGAAAAAACATACAAGCAAAAACAGAGGTTAATAACTTTTTAAATTAAGTCACGTAAAATCCAATGACATTTGGGGTGCAATCACGTTTTGGCATAAACCCAAAGAATTCTGTATTCTTTCTGGTAGAAACTTAACTTTCGAAACCGCTTCACTCGTTAAGAATGAAGCTATGTTGAAAAAAAAGGCATTAGCTACTTTCCATTCATACTTTTGTCTACGCCGGCAAAATGTTAAATCTTAATTATAATCCGATTCATTAAAAAAATATTACGCACAACCAAATGCTTTACTTTTTAGCTAATATGCAATATCAGGTAAATTATCTTCTTTTATTTCAACTTGATTTATAAAACTGGTACGTTTAAAAATTTCCTACACTTTTTAATTTTTTTTTATCCTAGGTGTCCTATAATAAGATAATTAATTCAGAACACTGTTGTTTAGGGGTCAAACCTAAAGGATAGAGTAGCAAATTTTCAAAGATTAATTTTTATATAATGCTATTAGAAAGTGCTTGTTTATAACTGAATATCTAAAGTACTGAATAATTTTTCAGTTAAGTGATTTTAAATTTAGAATGCTGTCAAATGTACCAAATAATTTGTATCTACCACTTTAATCTTTTTTTATAAAAATGAACTTCAGCTGTACTTTAAAAATTTTACACGGAATTACGAATAATTGATAAGTATTATTTATGTTATTAATAGAAAGTAAACTGAATAACTTGTGTTTTGTATTTGATGGATCAACATAGTTATTGAATTGCCTACGTCCAACGTTCATGGTCATGTGTCCCAAATTTGCAAATCGATCTCCTGATGCTCTGAAATTTTACTAAGTTAAACATTCTAGCTTATGGGGTGTATGTTTGTAATAACCATGTACTAGTTACTACAAAATACTGCGCTTAGGCGATGGATATCAAACATCGTGGGCAGTGGTGCACCCAGGATTTTTTCTTAGGGGTGGGGCGAGATGAACGAATAAAGATATTTATAATGCATGGGGGAGGCCGAGATAAACGGGAAAAAAATTATAATTCAAAATCAATATCCATAATGCAATTTCTATTTTTTGGGGGAGGGGCAGGACCCCTTGTCCCCCCCCCCCTGGGTGCGCCACTGATCGTGGGTGTATCTGGTAATCGCAGTAGATATTTTCTTGACGTAAAAATCCCCTTACTGAATTTTCGGATTTGATTTTAATTTCCACTTAGTGATGATGCTATTAGAATTCGATGGCATCGCCTCACTCAAAAAACTTCTGTTTTAAGTTTAGATTTGTAATCGATGTGGAACGACTAATAGGTCGTATAAACGTTGATGGTCTGAGAACCTAAAATTATGAAGGCCAAAGGGACGTAATCGTTGTTAGCTTTAAATATGTAAAAGTTGTAAACAAAGTTTATTTAAGCTTTTAATTGGCAGTATTGTAAAATAATTTAACTAGGAACTACCAGCTTGTGAAAGAAAACATAGTGTGGAATAGTGCTTAGAATATTAACTTCGGCTGCGCCGGTATTCACTCAAGCAATGTGTTACGAAAGCGCACGTGGTCTATTCGGCTGAGTAGACGTAGAGATGCCCATCTCTAGAAACCACCATAGCAACGAAGTACGTGCATACACCCTTTCATGACATTGTAAAGTTTTAAACGCTTCAGATATCCATTTATTATACCGTGTCGACACTATATGCTTGAATGTCAATTCCATGTCGAACATTAAATCATTAGTGTACCTTTTGGTTAGTTTCTTATCAGAATTTTTCTTCTTCCTTTCCCACAAGCACGTGGCAGCTCAATTTTGTCGGAGAGAATTGCATTTAACTCTGTGATTTAGGGTTGCAATTTTTTATAATTAGACTAAGGTGACTGATTTCTTTGATGCTCTTTAAGACAGGGCCGCCCAGAGGGGAGGGCAACTGGGGCACTTTGCCCCAGGCTCCCAACTGCAGGAGGGCCCCCCCCCCCAAAAAAAAATGTTTTTTAAATTTATTACCCTACTTCAAAATTCAAAATAATCTCCTGAAAATGCCCCCTCCTCCCCAAAAAAGTAGAATGAAATATAATAATAATGTTAATCATTCATGTAATAAAATTTTAAGTATGAGTAACTTAACTTGAATGTGTGTTTTCGTCTCTTTCCATTTTTTATTTTTTTCGGAGCCCCTAACAGAAGTTTGCCCCAGGCCCCTTAAAGTCTCTGGGTGGCTCTGCTTTAAGATGTAGCGAGTTCTATTGATATTTTAACATTTTAACATAAAAATTTTCATATCAAGTCATCAGACTTTAATACCTATTTTTACATGTAACATCAAACAACAAGAAGCAAAATATAAAATTGAATTTATTTACTGTGTAAAGCATACAAGACATGCTTTTTAAGCAAACTAATGTATGAAGGTTATTTTTTAACGATCTACTAAAAACTGCTTGGCAAACTATTTTCTCTTAGACAATTATTTCAGAATACATTCACAATATTACTTATCTGCAATGCTTTTGATTTACACTGATTTCGGGGTCGTTACTTTAAGTCAAGTGCAGAATGCCCTTAACCTCTCTTAATAACGGTGAATTTGGTATTGAAAGGGAGAGATGCATAGTAAATAATGAAGTATCAGGTTCAAGTGATACTCTTAAAGCACTTAGGACTCTTAAGTAACGCTACACTACCCGCAACAAGAGGATCTTTCAAACGTGTGTCATATCAGATGCCGACAGTAGCATGGATAGAGAATTATATAAATACATGCTAAGTACCACCAAATTATGTAAGAGACGAATGCGTTCGTCAGAAATTTACTTAACTCTTTATTGAACGACATGGTGAGTAATTATAAGCCGATTACTATTAGAGTTATCCGCGCATTCTTGCGTCGACTCTGGGTCACACGGAATGCGAATATCTTATTAGCACATTCGTCAAAGAAATCCAATTAGCAGTACCTTTTAAAATCATAAAGAAGAATACAAGTTCTTTACTTTAATCTTAGTTATAAATATAATTCATAATTATCAATAATTATTACTAAATAAAAAGTAATACAGAAACAAGAAAAATCCGCATTTAACTATTATCTCCTATTACCCTATCTTTATCTACAGTTCTGAAATGTTGCATAAAGTTGATGTTATTTTAAGTAAACAAAATTCTTATACTTTTTTTTAACCAATGCGGAGGCACTTGTCGTGAAACATTCGCCTATAGAACGCCGCAGTTTACTGTCCATTTTATTATGGGGGCACCATACAGACGGACAGCATTGCCCCCTATGAAGGGACAACACAAACGGACGCATTTTTCGCGGCGCAACGCCAGGATTCGATCAGAGCACCCTCAGCACCGAAAACCAGCGCGCTGTACCACAGGGCCGCCACAAGCCCCAAAATTTTTATACTTAATCATTTTAAAATCATAGCTTTTTTCATGACAATATTGTTACGCTTTATACGTTCCTCCATTAGTTAAGGCTGCTGTGTACTAACCCTATTGGATTCGCTCACCTCAATGTTAACCTATGGAGAAAAAGTTGTCTACAATAAACAGCTATATAAATGCTGAAAATCCAATAAAAATGTTATTTTTAGATAGCCTGAACTTTTCTGCACCTTGAAAAAGAATTCATTTTCTAAATTTCGTCCACCAAAGGAATTTAGGAGCGTTTAAAACACACATATGAGATTTTTCCCCTGAAAAATTTAAATTTTAAAATACTTGCATTTTTTTTCTTGGAAGAAAAATACCCCCAAGGTGTAAAATTTCTTTCTCTATTACGGAGTACATTTTTTTAAATCTTTCAATCCAAGTCGGCAATCCTTGGACACATTTTCTTCATAGGTGAATATTTATTTTTTCCCCTATTTTTTTTATTATTTTTATTTCTTTTTCTCCATAGGTCTATTTTTCATTGAGGTGAGCGAATCCAATAGGGTTAGTACACAGCAGCCTTAATGATTACCCTTTCTTTATCTAGAGCTCTGAAATGTTGCATAAGTTAATGTTATTTTAAGTTAACAAAATTCTTATATTTCATCATTTTAAAAAACTCAGCTTTTTTACGTGACAATCTTGTTTCGCTTTGTACGTTCTCCTCAATTAGGTAACCCCGAGGGAAGGCCGAAAGTCTAGGTCGTTGATTTTCGGTAACAGAGTTTATGGTTTCAAATTCCACGGTTGGCATGGGTATTCGCAGGTGTTCAAAATTGCTTAAACTGTAGATACCGGCTTTTTACGTTACCAGATCCCCCTCCATCTCTCTTTTGAACTACAGAGGCTGTTCGCACATTTTTTAGACGATTTTGGTAAGCGGTAATAAAAAATAATTTGCTGCAAAAGAAATAATTGCAATTGTACTATGTTTTTAAAAGTCGAAATTATCGTCTGCGGCTTGAAAGTTTTGTTTTTATTCAAAATGGCGTTTTTAACAAAGCAGTGGTTCGAAGGCTACATTTATGCTCTTTCCGAAGAGAAATATGCATACTCCGTTATCCAAAAACGATGTGAGAGTCATGGTTTTGTGATATCTAAAGCGGCGATAGGTAATATCGTCAACGAGAAAGGAAAAAAACGTCAAATTGGAGCCTCAAGTGGGACAAAAATTCCAAGCAAGTATCCAAGGAAAAAACGGACATCTTCGACTATTGCAAAGGTACGTTGTTTAATGTTAAAAGAAAATCCCCCTAGTCAAAGGACAGTTGCAAAATCATTAAAATGCTCGGTGTCTACTGTAAACAAAATGATAAACGTTGATTTAAATCTTAAGAAAGCGAAAAAAACGCAATGTGCATCGTCTTCTTCCAAATCATATCGCTGAACGCAGGACACGCTGCAGAATTCTATATGAGAAACACTTATTCAAAGAAAAATGGAAAACAATTGTCACAATAGATGAATCATGGGTGTATTTAAATGATTGCAACAAAAAAAGAGCCATTTATTATCATAAAAGGGGAGAAAAAAATTTAAGTACATGGTTCGAAGAAAGTACAAGAATCGAAAGAAAGTTTTTCTAAGGGATTCATGATTGTTGCTGGTTTTTCTTATAATGGCAAGTTAAAAATAAAGAGAGTGGAAAAATATGTCAAGGTTAACTCCAAATACTATCAGGAACATATTTTATCGCCAATTTTTCTGAATGAAATACCATCGCTTTACCCACAGTGCCATCAATCTGTGAGACTCCATCAGGACAAAGCTAGCAGTCACACATCAAAATCCACAGTAAATTTCCTAAAAGAAATGGAACAAAAAACTGGTATCAAGGCCATACCCTTCACTGATATCCCTACTAAATCTCCCGATGTATCACCTATGGATTTTTGTGCTTTCGGACTTTTAAAATCTGCATTATTCAAACGTCGTCCCAAAACCCTTACAGGACTCTGGAAAGCTGTTCAGGAGGAATGGGATAGAATACCTCTTCTGACATTTCAAAAGGCATTATTTTCCTGGAAATTGCGGTGTCGAAAGATAGTTCAGAATAAGGGATGTCAGATAGAACATTTAAAACACAAGAATTTTATGTAATTTAGTTTTGTGAATATAATATACATCGTCTAAAAAATGTGTGAACAGCCTATGTATTACTTCGAAAAATGTGGTTTGCGACCCCCTTGGCACGCTTCAAAGGAGATCCGAATGAGGGTGTTATCTATCGATTTTATCAAAGGAGAGTAATCTTTCTGTTTAAAAAAGTCCCTGTAAATAACTATTGTAAAATTTGGTAAATAGTAAATGAAGAAAATAATTAAAGCATAATGTGTCTAATTGCCTGGAGAACGTCCAGGAGAACAGCCTAACTTTCCTTCCAATCTAATAGTGCTGGGTGGAAAGAGGGTTAGTTTACTTTAAAAAAATTTTAAGATTTTTTATGATTAAAGTTTAACAGGTTCGATTAGCAATTGCTAATTACCCATTACTAATTACTAATTACGCAGGTTCGTTTTAACCCAGCGTGTAAGTCTGTAGAAAAGAGACACAACTAAATGTTTTAAATGATGAGGACCAATATTTACAAATTAACAAAAAATATTTATTACCACAAATAAACAATTAAGTTATACAGTATAAAATTATTACTATGTGTTAAAATGGTTAATATTCTTCAAGTATCAAATTGGGTCCTCCCCTTAGTAGGTATATATCATTTAAGTGATATTTAATTTAAATCTTAATCTTAAAATAGTACTGTCAAATCAACATAATAGTAGAGACTGACTTACCCCAAAAATCGGCTTGCCTAAGAATCAGGAATCATGCTTCCACGTAATCGCAGGATGGACTCCAAAGCCCACCACAGGGCAAGCCCGTAGGCTATTCACCCTCTGTGAAAACTTCTCTCTCTCTAAACACCCATCTCTTCTATATATCTCTCTGTCTGATAAATCTCATTTCTACCTCTTAATATTAATCTCAACTTTTTTCATATTCCTCTCTACGCTCCAATCATAATATTCTCTTTTTCCTCTTAAACTCCACCTACGTCTTAAAACTTTTTCCTAGTGGCTATAATATTTTCTTTTATTAAATTCACAATTCTCATTGGACCGATACTTATCTCTCACACTTTCCCCCTTTTCCTTACCTTTATTTTTCTTATATTTTATTTTTCTTACCACCTGGTCAGTCCCAATATTTTCCCGTAAATTTCGATATAATCCTTTCAATTCTTATATTCCATTGCCCGTTCGGCTACAAACATCTGTTATCCCATCTCTCCTTCACTTTTTCTTTATATTTTATTTTCTTAAATCTTCCCTCTCTAACTTTTCTATAATTCAACAATACTTACTGTGGCACAAATTCCTTTCAATTCTTATTCCTTATTCTGACTGACCCTCGTTTCTACGCAACTCTTTCAAAGGACCTCTTACTGGGAGCAGTCTTTTTAACTCACCGCAATTCTAACACTTACACCATAAATATATTTTTATTGCGTACATTCCCTTTTCACTAAAATTCTGTGTAAAAGTTCTATACCCATGCAGACACTTAACCTTTTACAATATTTTTAACTTATCTAAAAGGCCTTTACTTGTATTCTGCACAATCTTAAAAATAACCTTTACCCCACATTGTAACTGACATACCTGGCATACATTTTGCGTACTTTCGAAAACGGCATCTACAGTCCCCAAAATTCTCAGCGTTATCCCCGCCTCTTATAAAAATAGCTTGGTAGGCCTGAAAGGGCTAGCAATAGATTGTCAGTCTCCGACTTAAATGCACTTCACAAGCTAACTTCTTGCTTTATTGCGAAGTTTTTACTCTGTCGTCACACTTTTATCATTTTGGTAATTGCTCCCTCAGTGTCTTGGACCCTGGGAAAATATTTCAGGATGCTATCCCCCCTGTGCTTGTGATTGCTTCAGATCAATATCTTTAGAGCAGCAATATGTCTAACTCGAAAGATAATCTTGCTGGCCAAAAAAAAATTTCCTGTGCTGTGCTCTCACCTGCAAAAATTTTCTCGCTGTAATACCAATCATCTCCAAGTATCTATGGAGAACTGCATTGATTTTAGCTTTTCCAACCCCTTTAATTTGTGTTCCCAACAGACACCGTTGAAAAAACTTTCGGAACTCCTCACCCTCGGATGCGTGAAGGAGAAACTAGTTTATGTAATTAATTACGTATTCGTAGGAATTAGTCTAGGATCTGACAACAGACAAAAGAAGGATATAGAAGATCAAAAGTGGATTCACCGAAGCTGAGCTACGCAGAGATTAATAAATCGAAAAATATAACCAGAGGATGTTGTTAAAGTCGATCTAATCGAGATGCGAGATCTCCTTGAGTTCGAGGTGTATCAACGTGATCTGTTATAATTTTTTGTCAGATCTATAGTTCTTTAGTTCTCAATTCAAGCAGTCAATATAAGGTTGCATTGTAGGTCAATTTAGGATTAGAGGTAGGTTAGTTCAGGCTAACTCTCAGAACCTTAGAAGCCTTTACTTCGAATAAGCTGAAATGCTTCCTAATCACACCAACACCCTTCAGCTATTGTGTTTGCCTCAGCAACAAGTAGTAAAAACAAACTCCACCCAATATGCAAAACAGCCATTAGCTAATGTTGACGAATGCCTTTCACGCAATAATCGCACTGGGCCTCTTTCGCTTAAGAAAATTCTCACGTATCACAGACTGCGGGCGGAAAGTCGAAAAATAAATTAAAAAAGAACATATTTACTGTTGTAAGTTCCTTTGTAGCAAAAGCAGTTATCTCAATTAATGCAAATATAACTCAAAATTTGTCTCAAATATACCACTTGTTACATGAGCTGGGTCGCCTTTTATATGTAATAACGCAACAGATGAAAGGAGATTCTTGGAAGATTAATGTCCCTGTTAAGCTATATTTTAGTGTAATCTATTTGCCCTTTCCCTTCAAATGCAAATTTCTGACAAAATATCTACTTCTGTGATAGAATTGAGGCTTAATCTTTTAATTCCTAAATTATGTTTAAAACTTACTTCGCAACTAAGCAGACGATTAACACTTATCTTAACATTACGTGACAGAGTTTGGAGAGTAATGATTAAAACTAGATTTTAGCGTTTTCTAAAAACGGACATTTTTATACTTTCTATATATACATAGCGGGGTATAACAAAAAATGCTTAGAAATGAAATACCTCGAAAATTTGCAGCAGTAATACACTCTATAGCCAAATAATAATAATAATAATAATAATAAATCGACGCACCAAGAAGGAGTTGTCCGATTGTAATGAAATTTCAGATGCGAAGATGTTTCGACAACTTACAAATGATTAAAATTCAGGATTCAGGAAGCGTAGTGGGAATTTTAGTACTACATGGGCCGGGCCCTCTACTGTGATTAAAATTTGGTGTCCAACTAATGAATAGCGGAAGCTCCAGCGCATCAGAACTGCGCATCCAACAGGTATATATGAGGAGCAATTCTCTATCTGATGTTCAAAATTTCTGTTGCATTTCCACGGCGGATTCATGCGTCGACTCTAACAATGCCATGTCGAAGGATTCGTGCTCATTACGAGCATCTGTCAGGGTTTGAAAGTGGTCCTGTCATTGGATTGAAAGGTGGTTGGTTGGGCAAATCGAAGAATCGCTCGACATCTGAGTCGAAGCGATGCAGCGAATAGACGATGTGTTTGTCGTTTTTTGCCGAACGGTTCATTCCCATTCTTTCCAGTGGTCGGGTCCTATTAAAACGGCCATTTGTAAGGATCGAACCTGGGTCTTGGTAAATAGTTGGGAACGTAAATAAACAAACGAATGTATGTGCCCCAGCAACAGGGCACAAAATTAAACGTTCGTGTAGTTTCACCCGCTGCATCAAGGCTCGAAATTCTCCAGGCAATTTATCTCACTTGCAACAGCAAAAGAGTTACGCTCAAAGAAAAAAATATACTTACTCAATATTAGATGTAAATAAATTCCCCTTTTAAAATTTAAATTCGATAATAAAAAAATTATATAGAAATGAGTAGACTTGATTTCGTTATGAAGGAAAGTTCTTTACAACTTTTTAAAGAAAATTTTTAAATTCTAGTTGACAGTTTGAAAGAGCTTTTTCCACAAGTTAGATTGGGAGTCAGTTAAGTCAGTATAGAAGTATGCCAGGTGATGGCCGAATGGCTAGGGCGCTGGCATTCGGTTCAGATCCTGTGGGTTCGAGTTCCACTGTTGGCATGGATGTTTGTAGCCGATCGTAATCGGCTTTAAACTGTAGGTACCGGTCTAATTAGCCCTCGTGTAGCAAAAATTTGACCAAAGCGCTCCAAACCAAACCGGTATAGAGGTACCCATTACCCTTTCACTGCTGGCCATTTTGAAAAATTTAACTCGATGTATTAGAAAAAGCCTAAAAAGCTAAATTGGTATAAAACTTACCGTCACCGAAGAGATAAAAGCTTCCTGCTTTCTCACTGGAGGGGGAAGGAGAAGAAATAAATTAAAAAGTATACACATGTCTGCATTTTCTACCATTTATTTGAAAACGCTGCAGATTATATTTTGGAATTTGAGTTATTTTGTTTAAAGAAAAACAAATGGTATAAGGTGTGTCGAAGAAAGTGCGTAGCGCCCACGTAACTTCTAAGGTCTTTTAACTCGCAATCATGCCATCTGTGGGAATGTACAGTAAAACACACGCTCTTTCACTTGAAAGGAACGAAGTTCATTAGCGCTAAGCATAACATCAAGTAGATGATTACAAAGTGTCCCATGTTTATTTCACACGAACTAATGAGAAGTGTGCCTGAATCGTTATCAATGATCATCCACCTTCGTTGAAGCTGTTTCAAGACGTTTTTGTGGTAAGTTAACACCTTTGATATTGTTGTTTAATTGCATTTTCGGCTGTTTCTTCTACTCCTTAATTTTTGAGCGTAAACTGCGCTTACCTACAAAAACTTCCGTGTTAGGGTAAATGCAGACGTTTCTTCATCTTTTATAAGAAAAATTTCCTATTTAACGATTTCTAAACTGACATATTAAACTGTTTTTGGCTACTTTTATCCTTAAAATTAATTTGAATGGATAAAAAATGGTTTCTCCATTGTTATGTATTTTATCTGTTGTGTTTTGGTGTGTTTGTTTCTTCGTCTTCCCTAAACTTTTATGGACCCGACATGGGGTAAAGTGCATAACTCAACGAATCTTCGTTCAATTCAAGAATTTCAAAGAGCAAAAAATTCTTAAAGAAACAGGCTATTTGCACTTTCCCTAACGTCGTTACACATTAAAGCAGACAATAAATAAATATCAGATACGCACTTGCCACACAAAAATGGGGAAACTGCGTACCTTGGATCTTGCAAATATTTTTGGTTCTGAAAACTTAAAATTGCTGAATCAAAAGCTTTTAAATGCCTCGTTTGAAAGAAAATGTTTCCGTGTCTAATCTGCAAAAACTTTTTACATATACACTTTTCACTACATTTCTAGCTGCTAAAACCCAATTCAGAGTCAAACTTTGTAAGTTTTAATCCGCAGTTGCCCCGACATTACAATGTTTATCCCACTAAAAATAATTTCCATTTTAATATAAAACTTATAAAGAAATGTGTAAAATTTACTCCCTTAAAAAATAAAAAAAGGAATTTTCCACCTATTTTGAGGAAATTCTTAAATACTTAGCCGAAAATCAGTGAGATGCAATTCCCCGTAAGTTAATTTGGGGTTCGCAGACTTATCAGCCAAAAACTGAGAATAATTTTGAGTCAAGGGAACTCAGGGTATCAGAAAACTTCTCAAAAGTTATTTATAATATCAGAAAAAATCAAGATTTTTAGTGATTAAAAAGAGAGATTTCCATCCACATCCGGGGTTTTTTTAAATGAAAAAGATAAGAAATAATTAAAAGGTAGATTTCTCAGTCATTTTCACCATTTAAATTATTCTGAAATTGGTATATTCTATTTCAAATTAAATTCCTATTTTAAGAACAAAACCGAAAGGCGAGGAAAGGAGAACTTAGTAGAATATCTTCCATTGTAATTCAGTATGTATGTGGAATGCTTTGGAATTTTAAATGTAGGAACTTTTTTCCACAGGTTTGGATTTAGGTTTCAGTCATTCAATATGCCAGATGCCCCAACCCTGCAGTTCATGATGTTGCCATTTGTTACCAGTGTATAATTTTTTTCCTTTTGATCGTCATAGTATATGTCGGCATCAGTTCAAAAATTCCCCTCGAATCTCCGAGCGTATATACAATAGACTGAAGTTTCGAGCTTTTGAAATTTATATACTTGGCTTTAAGTATATAAAAACAAAGGAGATGACAGAAGCAAGAAATAAAAAAATAAATCATTGAAATAGGAAAAGAAAACCAGAAGAAAAGGGGAAACAAGCATTTGAATGATCCATTGAACGACAGTCACTAGCCTCAATTTCCCCCTTGTTTGCGGGTTCTTCAGCATGACACAGCAGTTGATTAAATGAAACTGCATTTCCGCCAATATATTTGTAGGATGCTGAGTCGTAAAACAGGTAGTACTTAATGAAAAGGAAATGCAGAGAAAAATGAAAACACAAAAAATTACTGTTTACTTACAATGCCTAATATACGAACTTGAACTCAAGTGGTAAGGCTGAGAAAACAGATTAAAAAAACAAGTAAGATAGATATTTTAAATAATTTCTTAATTATAAAAAAAATAATTTTAAAACAGTACAGTTTACTGATTATTCTCCGAGATAAAGTACTTTATTTCTTTTTCGGACTTACTTTTACGTCGGAAAACATTTCCTTGAGATCTTGCACGCCTGAACTAAGGGATATGTGATATAGGACGTCTGCTTCCATCTCCTTGATATGCGGATTCCGTAGGCGAACATATCCCTCCTGACTATAAATGAATGACGATTAATAAGACATTAGCTATAACAAAGGTGACGAAGTTGTCACAACATGTCTCTAAACCATATTACAAATAACTATTTTTGTTTGAAGACCAGAATATTTACACATGCCTCTTACATGAGGCACGTGTCATTTTAATGGCTTATTACATGCTCAAGAAAATTTACTATTTGGTACCCCCTATTCTTTTTTTGGGGGGGGTCGCCAATGTGCCATAAAAATGCGTAAAAAAGCATATGAATGCGTTACTGCTCGTATGAATTTTGTAAGGCAATGGGTTAGAGAAAAAATTATGAAACCAGGAATGATACATTACTAATTTTTACTTATAACCAATTCGATGTTTATCAATAGAGTCGGATAAAGAAAAATAATAACGTCAATACTAAACAAAAATATAAGTGCCAAAAATGTATCAGTTACATGGAGAATTCCTTGCATGAATAAGTGTATGAAATGCGATTCATGTAAAGCATTCGCATTTGCATTTTAAAAAATTCTTTAAATTCATCTGTTATGGGTGATGTATTTTAGCATGGTGCTTAGTATGGTGCTTCTTTTAAAGTAAACGAAACAATAAGTTAAAATATACGACAATGTTAGAATAACTGCGTTCAGTATTTATAATTTAAAAAAAGATATTCTTTGGGGTCTGATAGTAATCTTAACACTTCTGACACCCTTTGTGTGTATTATACTAATATGGATGAACAAAAGTTCTGTTCCAGTTTGAGAGTTTCTAACATAAGACCAATTTTTATTTTTTAACCTTCATATAGCTGACATTGTGCAAAAAACTTATTCAAATATCTACATCTTTGTATAGTTTTCTCGGTGATTCGTAAAAATTCATCGATAAAGAACATCTGTTTCAGGTCACCGTTATCGCTGATGTTTGTTCCTGTGCGTAGGTGTCTATTCTCCGTTAAAGTTGTCATGCCATGTCACTTTTTCCACCACGTTGTGAGACAAAGGGTGTTTCGATAAACTCGTTTTATATTGAAACGCCTTACCTCCAGAAACGACTGGATTTAGTTTATTTAGAAAAAAATCTAGGAAAAATTCAGACACAAAAATTTAACAATGATAAACGGGACAAAGAGTTTTAATTTCTATAATTGATGACATCAATATCAAAATTTTACCTTGGATAGAAAAAAATTGTCTTTTAAGTAAAAAGAAAAACTCAATGCAACCAATTTTGGCAAAAACAACTGCTATTTAGACAAAAGAAAAATTTTCATTTATTTCATAATCCTTTTCTCCAATCTACATAACCAATAAAAATTATAATTAAATACCATTAGAAGCCTAGCACAGCTTTCTACATGATTTCCGCAAATAATATGTAAAATGCTACACTTACTTTTTACTCAAAAAATTTAAGAAGAAAAATATTATTTCGAAATGGGCATAGAGAAATTTCGTCACGGATGGGGATCTAGGAAAAAAATTTGAGCTAGGAATTTTGTATAAATGAATTTTATCAAAAGTGAATCAAGGTTAATAGAATGTTATTTTTTTAAGAAGTCATGACACTATAGATTTTTGTTCCAAACTTTTATGCAACGAAGTTTGTACGATAGTTAAGACATCTAATTTTGACCGAATTGGATAACTATATCATCTTTAAAAAAAGTACAATACTCCGAGCTTCAAAAGAAACTATCCATTATTTAACAATCAGGATTAGTATCTAACGTTCTCAGGCCAGCATAATTTTGTTTTTCAACCGAAGTAAAATTGACACAATTCACTACAACTGTTATTCTCGCACCTTTCTTTAATTTTTATCAAAATATCTTTACAAGACTCGTTTCAAAATTCAGATTAACTTTTGTATTATGTAATATTCCCCACTAAAGTAATTAAGAAAAAAGTTTAATAATCACAGTACTTTCTTGTCTATTCGAACTTTTTAGTGGTCAGTCACACTGAATGGGGTAGACAATTATCGGTGTTTTGATACCACAGCTAAAAGCATTTCTGTTTTGAGATGAATCTAATATGCAGTCGATTTTATTTTATTCATATGGGTAATACTAAGAAGTGAATCATAAGATATTTTGTGGTTCACTTGGTCAAATATATTTTACTTTAACTATTGAGATCATTTATCTGTCACGAAAGACACGCAAAACGGATGAATAGCTTGAGAATTGAAAAACAAAGGACTGTCTTTTTTAAACATTTCGGTGCCCTTTCTAGCGATGTTTGTCAATTTGATTTACTTCACTGATGCGATGAGAATGAATCAGCCATTGCAACGTGTTTGATCAATTGATTTCGGTTTAGTGAAATACTGGAAGGTGAATATGAGTAACACAGACTGTAGGTGACATTCTAGAAATGCATCGGTCTCATAGAATCAACAATTCAGTGACCCCGTTTACAAGAAATCACCTGTTGCACTTTTTGATTCTTCAAAATGCACAACTGAATTTGTTCAAATCAGATTTTTGAAAAGGAGATTTTATTACTCGGCATATTTCATATCAGTAGTCAGGACCAGATTTAGACTTGATAAGGCCCTAAGCTATTTGAGATATGGGGCCCTTTATAAGTCCAGATATTCTATGTCAGTGCCAAATATGATTTTCGGATACCTAGAGGGTTAAACTGAAATACAATTAAGAAATATATAGATAGTGAAATAATAAATCTTTAACTTAAAATCATTTTTATTCAATGCTGCAGTATATTTAAGTATATATATGATAATTGCTCACTCGGACAATTTTTCTTTTTTTTTTGGGGGGGGGGGCACTTTCTTGGAGGCCCTAAGCTATGCAGACAGTAAATCCTGCACTGTCAGTAGTGTGCAAACTGTAGGTCGCGACCCACAGAGGGGTAGCGAATAGTCTGAAGTCAATTTATATCATACTGAATTATTATTCAATCAAAAAACGTGCTTTAAAATTTCTACAATTACACATTTTTAATATTTTGATTTACATTTTTTAATCTGTTCAAAATATGATATTGTTAATAAGGTGTCAAATAGTCTTACAAGGCTACATTGCTTCCATTCGCTTTTACCTAAGTGAGCGAGACTGGGTTTTCAAAATGAGTAGCTGTATTAACCAAACAACGTCGATATGAGAGTATCATTCTCAAATATTTTACCAAATATGGAACAAATACTATGCAAGGTCCAGGATCCTTCTCCTCATTAATTTTTTTTTCTAGTTTAGTTTTATATAAATAAATGAAGTTTATGATTTTCAATGTTTTAAAAAATATATATATATATATATATATATTTCAATGCGGAGGCACTTATCGTGAAGACATTCGCCTATAATACACCGCTGTTTTGCTGACCATTTCATTATGGGGGTACCATATAGGCGGACCAGCATTGCCCCCTATAAAGGGACGGCACAAACGGAGGCATTGTAGTGGCACGACGCCGGGATTCGATCCGAGCACCCTCAGCACCGAAAGCCAGCGCGCTGTACCACAAGGCCGCCACAGGCCTCAGTGTTTTAATATGGAGGTTATAAATTTAAAAATATGTTCTTTTTTTAATTTGAATTTTTGTTAGCTTTTACCTAAATGAAATAAAAATATACACTGGTGTAATAAATTAAGAGAATTTGCAGACTTGGTCGATTATCTCTAGAATTACTGTACCGATTTTAATGAAATTTGATATGTACATACATTGATACAATACAAAACAAATAACCATTCAATAATTGTAATACACACGCAAGATCGTGCGTAACACTCGTTGGAGTCGGAAGGTATGAAAGAGCGGTTGCAGAATAAACAAAAAAATGGATTAATAGATGGTGTTATTTTGCAGCAATCGGTTAATTTCAAATTGTAACAGTAAAAATGAGTCACCACCAACGTTTAAATGATGTAATGAGGTGGCGAATTGTGGGGAGGCTAGAAGCAGGCCAATCTCAAGTCCAAATTAGTAGAGAGTTCAATTTAACGCCCAGCGTCGTGTGTAACTTATGGAAACAGTTCCAGGATACCGGATCCATCGAGTGAAAGCCTGGTCAAGGTCGTCCAAGAGCCACGACGACCTGAGAAGATCGCCATTTGTCGATTATAGCGAGGCGTAACAGGAGTGCTACAACTTCTCAGCTCTCTCGTGACTTGTATGCAGCCACAGGAACCCGTGTATCAAGGGTGACTGTTTCCAAAAGACTTTATGAGAGAGGGTTGTTTGCAAGAAGACATGCTGTTTGCGTCCCGCTCACTTCTACGAACAGGAGAATCCGTTTATCATGGTGCAGAGAGCATAGAGATTGGAGTATGGATCAATGGGCGACCGGACTCTTCACTGATGAGTCCCGGTTTAGCCTAAACACCGATTCTCGCCGTACGTTCATATGGAGAGAACCAGGGACCCGCTACCTACCCCCCAATGCCACGAAATCGACTATTATGGCGGAGGATGTTTAATGGTCTGGGCAGGCATCATGTTGGATGGCCGCACACCTCTCCATGTCTTTGAAAGAGGCACTGTGACTGGTGTGAGGTATAGGGATGAGGTCTTGGAGCACTGTGTTCGTCTTTTCAGGGGTGCAGTTGGCCCAGACTTCATTTTAATGGACGATAACGCGAGGCCACATAGAGCTCTTCTTGTCAACGAATTTCTAGAGAGTGAGGATATTCGCCGGATGGATTGGCCAGCCAGATAGATCTCCAGACCTTAATCCTATAGAGCATGTCTGGGACGCTCTGGGGAGGGCAATTGCAACTCGCAACTCCCCTCCGAGAACCATCCAGGGAATGAAAAGAGCGTTGCTGAACGAGGAGGACCAATTGACACAGGAAATGATAAACTGCCTTATTTCCAGTATGAAATCACGCTGAGAGACCTGTATATCTGTAAGAGGGGACCATACCCCTATTAACCCATCTATTAACCCATTTTTTTTTATTCTGCAACGGCTGTTTCATACCTTCCGACTCCAAAGAGTATAACACACGATCATGCGTGTGTATTACAATTATTGAATGGTTATTTGTTTTGTATTGTATCAATGTATGTACATATCAAATTTCATTAAAATCGGTACAGTGGTTCTAGAGATAATCGACCAAGTCTGCAAATTCTCTTAATTTCTTACACCAGTGTATATTAATACTTAAATATAAAGTGTTAGTCACATGAGATTTGGCAAAAAACAAATGTAGATGGTAAGGTAGACTTTTTTTTTTAATTGTTGCTATATAAAGGAAATATATATCCAAGATCTACAGTCCATTGATTTTTGAAATAGTTTCTCAAAATTTGCTTATTTCGTTTTTCTATTCTTTTGATAACATTTTTCTAATATTTTTTTTAATAATTTAATAGTACCAAAATTTTTTCATTGGGGTCGTGTGATTTTTTTATTTAAAGAAAATGGGTCGCGGTCAAAAAATGTTTACGAACCACTGTTTTATATGACGAACGTCTATAAGCTACATCTTTCAGCCTGTAACGTCATGCACTTTTAAACATCTTTTTGCCTTTCTACATTTTACACCACATTTTGCAACAAATTCCATTTGATCGTTATCGTATCGGGAAAATGTTTAGAGATTATAACTTTCGATGCAAAATGGTTGAGCTGATTTCTTTTATTTTATAAGCCCACGAAGGAGAAATTATTTTAACTCACATGAAATGAAGTACGAATTACAAAACTAACAACCGAAAATTCGTTAGACAACCTCTACGATTAGATGCCTATAAGTAGAACAACTAGGTATGTGTTATACTTCTATGTGTTATGCAGTTCTATATTTTGTACTAATATTTGAGAAATCCAATTATTTCCAATGTGGGTTCAGTTAATTAACGTAACCTATAAAAAGTTTGAGAAAAAGAAAAAATTTTCATTCGCATATCGAATTGATTGGTTTTTGTTTTGAACTTTTTCTTTAACAATATTTTGCAATGGTTATTTTCGTCACTTTAAATTTGAGTATGCGTAACATTAAGGCTGCTGTGTACTAACCCTATTGTAATTCGCTGACCTCAATGTTAACCTATGGGGAAAATTTATCCAACGATTGCCGACTTGGATTGAAAGATTTTTTTTAAATTGTACTCTGTAATAGAGAAGAAGTTTTACACTTTGGAGTATTTTCCATTATTTTTAAATGAAAATGATATTTTTAAACTTAAGTAATTTGGGGGGAAAATCTGGTATAGTTTGTTTTAAACGCTCCTAAATTCCTTTGATGGACGAAAATTATAAAATGAATCCTGTTGCAAGGTGCAGAAAAGTTCAGGCTATCTGAAAATACCATTTTTATTGGATTGTCGGCATTTATGTAGCAGTAAATAGTAGACACATTTTCCCCATAGGTTAACATTGAGGTGAGCGTATCCAATAGGGTTAGTACACTGCAGCCTTAATTTGAGAGCTACTGAATTATTGTATTTAGTGGCAACTCCTGTAGAGGTGTGTGCTATGCCTTTTGTCTCCTAGAATGATTTATTTTTAAAAAAAGAAAAAAAAAAGTAATTTACGATTCAGAAAATTTTTAGTAGTTGTCGCAAAATGGAGAACAAAAATGTCTAATCTAGTTATGTGATTTTACTGCAGCAGTACAACATGAGGCGTAATTATCATGTCACAGTAATGATGACCGTCTGACACCGAAACCTACACTTTTTTGAGATAATTGTTAGTCATCCTTCTTTGAAAGAAATCATACGCCTACACCCACTTAATCACTCTCAGTAAGTAAGAAAAGTTTAAAGTTATTTAAAAATGTCCCCCAAGATTTGGCGTCATCATTAAGTGTGGTCACGGCTTAATAGTTTGAGCACGCGACTGAATACTTAAAATATAGGATCATAATACCTTACATAACATTTCATTTAATTTTTTTAAAAAGCGACCGTTTTTGAAGGTCTGCTAATTTGGTACTTACAATCACGGCAATCTAAAGGCTCAGGAGGGGCTTTAAGTATACAGAAATCCTGATTTTCTGTGCCAATTAAGTCTTGGGTGAACACGAAAACTTCCCAAAATTTAGGATTTTCCGAAAGGGGTCCGGAATACGTAAAATATCAGTTGTTCAGTGGTTTTAAATAGTAATAGAACTTACATTAGTACAAGATATTTTTTTTCTTCAAAAAGTCTGTTATATTCCTTTTTGGGTGATATAGACATTCTTAATGAAAATTTGCTTTTAATTTCTTACTTACCCACCCCTTTTTAGACAATGCACGCGTAATCTCCAGACAGATAATCTGCTCATGTATAATAGACTGTTCAGTGTATGCAATAAAAAACTGCAAGCCCGTAATGTTTTATTTTATTTTATGTTTATTTATTTATTTATTTTTTTTTTTTTTTTTTTTTTTTTGGGGGGGGGGGGGGGGGGTCTGAGCACTTTTCTTCGCTAGTCCGCAGGGGATCTGCTGTCGAAGTCCTGCGTTCGAATACCTTCGAGTAGGGACGGAGGCATAGGCATATCTCGTATCGGGCAAAACCTACTCGTGAAGTGCCCGTATCAGCGCGGACTACGGGCATACTTAACATACGATTAATATGTTCATTCAGAGGGCTACGGTGGATATAGACATGAGATACGGTGTTTGTAGGTAATATCTGGTGTTGCGTTAGAGAAATTAAATAAAGCCAAACAAAAGAAAAACTAAAGATAAGGCAGTGTTTGCTTCCAGTATGTAGTTGGCATCATGGTAGTTTATAAAAAGTCAAAAAAAAATTTCTATGAATTTCTAAAAAATATTACATACTGAAAAATCAATAATTCCGCAGCTGACTCCGTTTTTTCGCTACGTGTTAAATAGTAGGTATTGTATTTTTATTCATTAACATAATAATCAATAATGCTATTGAAATTATCGTTATGCGACTAGACACACAAAAATGTTCTATGTAGGTGGCGGAATATCCCTAAATATATAATCACGTAATATGTATGTCTGTACAAATGTGTAGATATACATTTAGTGTAATATATCTTTGAGGGAATCGCACAACATTCATACTTCGATACTTATTACAAAATTATAAGGGTGAAATAAAGAAAATAATTCGCTAGTCTAACTCATTGTTACGTTGACGTTGTTGTTACAGGAGTACTCGCAACAGGAGTACTCAGATGTTGTTACAGGAGTACTCGCTAAGCACCCTTCAAAAATTTGATTTATTCATACATTATTACAAAAGTAACAACAACAAACAAACAAACAATAAACGGACTTGTGAGACCCCCATCCCCCCCTTCGGAAAGTTTTTCCTTCTTACATCACTTCTTTTAGTGTACGCAACATTTGCCTTGCTTATAGTGCTTTTCAACTTTTCAAAGTTGTAAATATAAAAATCCATAAAATTCATACATCGCAGATGTAAATATCTTCTTTATGGATATTTAGATCGCAAAATCTTTGTTGAATTTATGAGCAATAGGAACATACTGCATATAACGACTGAAATATTATATGTCATCAAGTGACGAAAGGGAATAAATTCTGATACCTCAAAAGAAAAGAAAAAAAAAGTATATGTATATATAATAAAGCAATGAACATGTTATGGGATAATAAAGTAATTCAGCTTTTTAATATTTCAAGTTAATGAAACACGGCATCAACTGACGTTTCATAGCGATCTTCAAAACTCGGTATGTTTATAAAAGCAGCACTATTTTCCATTTTTTTCATCATTTTTAAGAGAGTCATCTTTTTAGTTCAAACATTTTCTGTTACAATTAGTGATAAATGAAAAGCCAGTTATTTCATCAGAAAATAAGCAAGAACTTGGAAATATTACGTAATCCAAAATCAATTACAAAAATTTAATTACTTTCCTTATTCCTCTCCCAAAAAAGTTTACAAATAACAGCCAAACAAGGTAGGTCCAAGAAATTTCATAAATAAGAGTCAAAAAACATTTTTTAATTCTATATCAATGGTAAACATTTAATTACTTTCACTATTCCTCTTCAAAAAGATTTACAACTGTAAGAATTTACCTGCATGGGAGCTTATTTTTGTTGATAAATATGATTTTTTAATGTTCATTTTAATAATTTATTCATAATTGACGAAATTAAGGCACATTAAACCAAATCTGAAATGTATTTAGCTTAATAAACACACTCTTTTAGGTCATAAGCCGTGAACATGATACGTAATAAATACATGCATAATAAACACATTTAATAACGATAACGATCACTTGTCAAATTTATAATTGCTCTCAGATGACGCAATGTGAAGAAAGTTTGTGTAATGTATGATTGTATTTACCTATAGTCCTCCTCAGATGAATCGCCATAGCCCCTATCCATAGTGTGTTTTATAAGGTCGAGCAAGGACGAGGAAATTCGTGTTTACTTTCAAAAATCGATGCGGTGAATGATGGTTCAGCCAGCTCTCCAAGCGGCGGAGGAATACGCCTCGGAAGCGGGAAAGCCGTATCACATAAAGCCGCGCTTCGATTCTGGGGAACTGAATACATTTTGTGAGAAAAGAGTCCGGATATATGCACATGTTTATTTTTATTTTTTTCCAAGTTGGCAGTTGGGGTTTCGTCCGACTGCTTTGTCTGCTATTTTCATCCTACAGGTGTAAGCGGGGAAATGAGCTCTTTCAGAAGGAGAATAAAATGGGGTTCAAACAGAAACTCCGATAAAATGAGAGCATTTATTCGAAAAGTATTGCGGGAAATATTTAAAACTCACAAGTTTAAAACTTTATTCATAGTTTCATGATACTTTGTTTTTCTCTTTTTCTATGTGTTATCTAATCGGTGCATTTAATAATAATTTATAACTTTTCCTCATATATATATATATATATATATATATATATATATATATATATATATATATATATATATATATATATATATATATATATATATATATATATATATATATATATATATATATATATATATATATATATATATATATATATATATATATATATATATATATATATATATATATATATATTTCCACTTTTTCATCATTTAAGTACTTTTTATAAGATGATCGGTGTAAAATTAATTAAATAGAATTAATTGGCACAATTACCTATTACTGTCTGTCTTGACTTAGATTAAAAAAAGAAAAACAATTAAAAACTGCGAAGCCCAGTCAAATTTTAAAAAAAAATACACCTTTATGCAAACCAAAGTTTTGTATAAAGGTGATCAATCTATCCGGATTTTTAGGAATATCATGGTTTTTGGCTCTCATTAGAGGCAACCGAAAAGAACCTTAGGCGAATGATAATTAATATAATACCCGCATATGTGACCTGCCAGACGTGGCTATTCAACTCACTAAAATAAGATGCCTATATTAGGATTATTAGACTTGATGGTCTTAAATTTATTAAAATGTTTGTTGGTTCCACATTTAGTCTCTTAGTATTTATTAACCTACATCACTGAAGTGAGGGTTTATTACTGTTGGTACCTTCCTTCGCAGAAATTTATTCATTTGATTATTTATTTTTTTGATAGCATAAAGTTTCTTTCACACTTTTTTAGGGTGTTCTTAATAACATATTTGGTTTATAGTGAAGATCAGCCTGTTTAGGGGCATGACTTTTTGTCTGGTGGTATATTTGTTTCTAGTAGCGATGAAAGAAAGCCAAAAGAGTGTTCACTCCCATCATTTCAATGGCTTCTACTGTTATCTCCCATTACTTTATATATTACTAATCTGCCGCCACCTGTTGGGTCACCACTACTCTAAATACTGGAAAATTTGAGCTATTTTCAACATTACAAGAAATGCAGTTCATTTTCAGATAAATTTAAACAAATGTTTCAGGCAAATAGTGTTATTTAAAATTCAAGTATCGGAATTTATTATTCCTAATTATTTTGAGGTCTGAATTCTCTGTGTTATCTAAAGTATATGCTTTGATGACAACATTTTTGGTTTAATTTGCCTTATTTTAAAATACTCCAACATTTTCCTTTCCTCAGTTTAGAACACTGATTTAGCACCGTTTTCCTGAAATTTCAATGATTTAGTCTCTGACAAAAGATTTCCCCTTTCAGTTCAAAAACCGGCAGCTGCTAAATTTCAGTTGGGCGCTATCTTCCGTCTAATCTTGATAATTAACGTACGAAATGGAACTAAAAAAATACTAATAAGGACCTGTTCACATAAGAGTCCAGTAGCGGAAGTGTAAAAGGCAAGAAGGCGCTGAGACGGAAATAAACCAATCATATGCGTTAAGCTAATTGTTTGAAGGTTTGTCATTGGTTTAATATATTTCAATACTTTAACGCCTCCGCTACCGGACTCCTTTGTGAACAGGCCTTGTGATTCTAATTTGTGGCCCGATTTTTACGAAAACTTTTATTTCTCTTTTGTTTCAGTGAAAATCTGTTTAATGAAAATCTGTTTCTACTCATTTCCAGGATGCTCTATTTGTTGTGTGCGCCGTTTTGATTGAATTCAATTACTAACAAATTCAATTTTAGTAAGATTTAATTTTTTTTATAAATTGACTGGATGTTTCTATCCGAGCAGGAAAAATGTTGAAGGGGTTGTGCCGTAATGCTCCTCCACGTGTTGCGAACGCTGCGCCGTTCGGAAGATTTCGTGCTGATGATGACGTCTTCAGATGCTCTTTAGATTTTGTATGAATAAGATGTATATTTTGATCGCTCTATAAGAAGTTTTGATTTAGATCGGGTTACACACCGGAGTAATGTAAATTAAACTGTAAATATGTACATCAAACTTGTGAATAGAATATGTTGCATCTCAATTATTTTATAGTACATACTTACGTGACATTTTTAATCATAGTAGTCATTTTAGAACTTAGATTTACTCCGCGTTGGTTAAGACCAAATAAAAATTAATATACAGCGTGGCGGGACGTTGTTTTTATTCGTTTTTCGAGGCGAAATTATTTCAGAGGGAAAACAAGTGATTTGAATGCGGACACTATATGTAGAGATACATTGGAGATATTGTCCATCGTTTGACGTTGATTAGAAGTTTCTAGAAATAGTGTTTTCTTGAAACTGCAATGGTTCCGAACCTATAAATACAGTGGGCCCCCATATTATCCAGATTAAGACCAGTTCATAGTTTGACGCGGCTTTTGCGAAAGATAATTGATTGCACGTTAAAGATTTTGTAAAACGTTGTTCAGTGATATATCTTTCTAGTGATAATATCACCGTATACGGTGATATTTGCTGTGGCGGATCATCGCCCAGGCGCAAGAAGCATGCGCTTGGGGCCTCCGAAAGTTAGCAATGTGGCGTCACGGTGAATGGTTAAGGCGATTCTCTAAGGCGTTGTTAATAATTACTACTATGGAATCCATAACAAAGAAAGACAGAGTCCTAAATAAAATGCGGAGCAAATTTTTAAAACAGAAACTTAACGAGGAATTTTATTTACAAACAACAAAAAATTTAACATTTAAGGTTACAACATATTCCATTTAACTCTGTGCAGATCTACAAAGCATGCTCCCGGACCTATCAGTCCCACAACAGGAGCTTAAAATAAACGTCCACACAAGGCTGATTCTGAGCGGCCTCTCTCCCTCAGAGAGGGGATCGGCAATCGTTGGTGACAGTTCCTTCGTAACGCCGAAACTTTATTACATTGCAGAATCATTAGGATGACAGCTTTACTGGCTGCATCTGTGGGAAAACGTTTTTTAATCCCCCACGTGTTCAAAACCGGTGGAAATTGGCAAGACTTTCCCCGATACACACGCAGCTGTGTTTCAAGCAATCTGTGGGGTCTTGGGAAACATTAAGACCATACTTCCAGTACGCTACAGCTCCTCCACGCTCCAGGAAACTTTTTCTTCTGCGAAGAAAAAGTTGGTCCGTCGAACACACGTGAATCACAAAAGGCACAGTTTGTGCACCGCATACAGAAGAGCTGACTGAAGATCACATAAACAGCACCACTTTTAACACCCAAGTTGCAAACAAAACTAAACAAAGCGCCTAACCAAATTTTTTGAAAATTAGTAACCTATTACATCCGCGTTCAGTGCATTTGTTTTGTGCGGGATGTCATTCTCGATAAAAACACTTAAATTACACAAATCACTATTCATTCACTGATAAGACACAAAAAGTAATAATAAAAAACACTTAAATACACATACCAAAATCCAACAATTATATCCATTTCTATTGCTTAAAAAATCAATTTAATAACACATACAAGCAATATAAGGTAAATCAACCTCCTGTGTATTAATCTGGATTTTCAACATGGGCTATCCACTTACTAATAATTAAAAAATACAAAAACATGATACCCATATGAAACACAGGTAGATGCATAGTGCAACTCATTCCAGGCTTACAAACCGAAACGAAATACAAATCAATCAATTTCTCTCCCGACCGATCTACCTCCGAAATCAATTCTTTGCACTCTCTCATCACTTCTCCCGACGCAAGATGCTTAGTTCCTAACCCGAATGAAAAACCGGAACTCTCAGGATTGGATAATTTGGCCCTTGCAGGTAATCCTGATCTCTTAACCGAAACTCCAGATTCTGAAACGACCACAGAATTCGCCATCTCTACTTCTATCTCTATCGACTCTTCCAAATTCCCTTCTAAACGTAATACCCTTTTACCCCCATGTCTTTCATCTTCTCTCATATCCATTTCTCCCTTTTCAATTCCGAAATTTTCTAACTCTCCCGGGATCACTTTCAACCCTCCTAAGTCTTCGTTTCTATCCTTCAACCGTGAGTCGGTTTCATCGGGTTCATCGACCTCCTGCCCTAACAGTAACTCTTTCTTCCCATTCCCACAACTCTGCTGGCCTTCCTCAAATACCCCCCGAATGTTTTTAAAACACAGCAAGCTTACTCCCTCATTTTCCTCTATCGTAATTTTTCCCGACTCAACTAGACTTTCCCCTTTCGTAATCTGAGCTAAGGAAGGTCCTTCCGTGGGGCCGAACTGAATTTCCCCGCCGTTCCTCTTACGGGAAAACCTTGTCCATCTACCTCTTTCTTCTCGGACTGAGAACCTATTTTTCCCGCGGCTGGCTTTTCCGCTTGCGGAATATCTGCAGAGTTTACTTGACTCTTCTTCCCCTCTTCCATTTGCTCAGAATGATAATTCAATGTTTCCCTTACCTTAGACCAAATCTTTGGTTCTTCATGCTCGGTATTTTTAATTCTGCGGAAGCTGGGCCTCCGATAATCGGTATTACCAGGAGCCAGTTTCTGAGAATCAGCAGAAAATTCCCTTACAGTATTCTGGGGTCGCCAAACGGGCTTGAGCTATAATTCGCAATTTTTCCGATTGGAAAACCCGATCTCTTCGCTCTTGTTCCATAGCAAAAATATATATTTCCGCTTTCTCCATAGCAAAAATCCTATCTCTTTCCGCTTTCTCCCTTTCCCTAGCCGCTTTTTCCTGCTGTAATCTATCTTGCATAATGGTCTCAAGAAGACCCCTAACAAATTTCTCCTCATAATTTGGACTACTCTCGATTAATTCCTTTAGATGGATTATTAATGCATCTGGGGCGGGCTGTTGACCCAACCTAATCACCAAAATTTTCAAATTTGCTTTTCTCCCCCTGCTTAGGTAAGCTATTTTTACACACTATATCAATCACAATTTTATAAGTACAAAACAGGAAAATCAAAAAAAAAACTCAAAATAACTGAAACATCTTCAATTGAATTTTCTTCGTGAAACCATGTAATTTACAGTGGAATCATACACATAATCAAAGAAAATACCAAAGATTTCATATATAATACTTTAGCTTAACTTTTCAAAATTGCAATAATAACTTTTCCAAAATAAAAACATCAGTTTAACCTTTTTAACATTCAATAACACACAAAAAATACTTCTACATAGCAAGTCGTTAATTTATCGTTTATCCCGCTACTATAATTGAGATATACAGCTTGTATATCTTCCACAAAGGCACTAGTTTAGTCAACCTTTTTTAAAAACTCAATAAATAACTAAGTACCAAACGTTAATTAACACTTATACCGCTACAAGCATTAACTGGAATATATAGTTTGTATACCCAACACACAAAGGCACTAGTTTAGTTGACCTTTGAAAACAATTAGAAACTTCTAATTAGCAACGTTAGTTAACGTACAAAAAACTCAATACATGCTTTAAAAAAATTATCGAGAGAAAAAAAATACCACTTTATCTTTTTTTTTTTGTAAACAAACAGTTTGCAACAGGTAGATTACCTTCAAAAAATCAAAACTGAATAATAACTGTTTCAAAAAATTATCGAGAAAAAAATACCATTGTATCTATTTTTTTAAACATTTTAAACAATACAACCAGGGTAGTTTTTACCCTCCATAAGAATTACAACCAATTCTTGCAGCATAGCTAGTTTAGCACACGTTACATATACACACTACGGCTCCAAAATACACTACTTTCCATTGCTCCCCACAAAACAATTGCACTGATGTGTATTTTTCAAGCTATTCATCACAACTTAAAACTTAAAATTATTTCCGAAAAATACCTATCCCCCAAAAAATACAATGCAACTTTCAGTATCTAAAAGCAGTACTCACCCCCTTTTTTTCAGGCAACAGCGCGAGGGTCATCTCCAAAACACAACACTTTTCCTTGGCCGTCTTCAATTTCACCTTTCAGGAGACGTTTTTCCTTCTCTGCGATCTTGACCACAACACAAAATACGCATAACCGAAACACTAATTCACCCCCGCAGTGCCGGGTTGATGACCTCTCAACTTTCGCGGAGCACTGCTATTCTTCAAACATCACTCCTTCGAAAAAGGGGGGGTTTCCTCTGAACACTCCTCGGGAGAAAACGCAACCACTCCCCCGAAAAAAAGAAAGGGTTGCAAATTGGCATACCGAACTCTGCTTTCAAAACGGATAACGGATCCCCTGCGCTAATCACCAATTAATGATAGCTGTGGCGTCACTGTGAATGGTTAAGGCGATTCTCTGAGGCGTTGCTAAAAATTACTACTATGGGATCCATAACAAAGAAAGACAGAGTCCTATATAAAATGCGGAGCCAATTTTTAAAACAGAAACTTAACGAGGAATTTTATTTACAAACAACAAGAAATTTAACATTTAAGGTTACAACATATTCCATTTAACTCTGTGCAGATCTACAAAGCACGCTCCCGAACCTATCAGTCCCAACACAGGAGCTTTAAAAAAAAAACACGTCCACACAAGGCGGATTCTGAGCGGCCTCTCTCCCTCAGAGAGAGGGTCGGCAATCGTTGGTGACAGTTCCTTCGCAACGCCGAAACTTTATTACATTGCAGAATCGTTAGGATGACAGCTTTACTGGCTGCATCTGTGGGAAAACGTTTTTTAATCCCTCACGTGTTCAAAACCGGGGGAAATTGGCAAGACTTTCTCCGTTACACACGCAGCTGTGTTTCAAGCAGTCTGCGGAGTCTTGGGAAAAATTAAGTCCATACTTCCAGTATGCTACAGCAGCATGAAAAAGAGATATATTTTGCGAACCTCAGACACAGATTCCATTTTTATCTAGATAAATGCCATTCGTCGAACGACAAACGGCATAGTACAAGTTTTTACTACCTTATGACCAATAAAATTTCCTGATCGGCTGTGAAAAATATCTTAATAAATAATATTTATTGATAGTAATTAGAACAAGGGGGCCTCAAAACTAAATTGAGCTTAAGGCACTCCAAATGCTTCATCCGACAATGAATATTTGTGTTTATTTCAACCTTCATTACAGACTTCTTTCGTTAATATTCTAAGCTATACTCAACGTGACTCAGCTTGAAAACTTTTGCTGTTTACACGTCGTCGTGAT
This sequence comes from Dolomedes plantarius, assembly GCA_907164885.2. Taxonomy (NCBI): domain Eukaryota; kingdom Metazoa; phylum Arthropoda; class Arachnida; order Araneae; family Dolomedidae; genus Dolomedes; species Dolomedes plantarius. The sequence goes on from OU015492.1 coordinate 76,430,604, forward strand.
AACACTTTGGGAATGGCGCCTGCATTTACAAGGAAGACAATAGACTAAGCTAAACTGTGAGCCTTGTTACGGGTAGGTTTCCTGACATGGGTGTTTAAATGTTGAAAAGCCATCCGAAAACCTGAACTGGACCATATTAAACAGCTCTGGCATACTTGGAGCCGTGCAAAGACATAACTTTACTACTGGCTGCTTTTGAGGCCGGGAGGAAGATTTCGGCAATAATTCACAAAAATCTAGTGGAGAATAAACCCCAAAAAGTATGGGCCTTTAGAAAGCCAAAATTCCAGAAACGCAATAAAACAGGTTTATTTTTCCTGAAATTCAGCTGTCTGGATGTTAATATCAGAGCTGAGCATATATAAGTATGTTATACATCATTATTTGCAAGGTCACGCATAAAATGAATGGGAAAAGGCGCGTCACACATCTGCAAATCGTTAGCTGTCTTTCATTTGCCATTAAACTTTCAGAAAATTGCGGAATTCAAGGACAAAAGCGATTTGACTTTCTCATAGTTCCAGCGAGCAGAGCCGGTCTTAAGGCTGCTGTGTACTTACCCTATTGGATTCGCTCACCTCAATGTTACCCTATGGAGAAAATGTGTCTACTGTGTACGGCTACATAAATGCTGATAATCCAATAAAAAAAGGTATTTTCAGATAGCTTGAACTTTTCTGCACCTTGCAACAGGATTCATTTTATAAATTTCATCCACCAAAGAAATTTAAGGGCATTTAAAACACACTATACCAGATTTTTCCTCAAATGATTTAAATATGAAATGTTATTTCCATTAAAAAAAACGAAAAATTCCCCTAGGTATATCATTTCTTTCTCTAATACGAAGTACAATTAAAAAAGAAAACTTTAAATCAAAGTCTTTAATCCTTTCTCCATAGGTAAATATTGAGATGAACGAATCCAATAGGGTTAGTACACAGCAGCCTTACGTCGATTGGACCTATTGCTTCCAGTCGGGCACAGCGCTAAATTAGAAGAAAAATCTACAGTTCCTCCCTACAAATGACAGAGCTACTGACTTTCCAAATGTATTTAAATAAATATATAATGTATTTTAATAAATTATGTTATTTAATGCATATATTTAAGGATATTTATAACAAGTCCTCTAACCGTGGGGTCCGGGGGTGGGAGGAAAGACGATTTTCTAAATCAAAATTAATTAAAAAAATACCTTGGATCAACAATATCGCAGGAGAGACTTAACAGCCTTGCAATATTGTCTAGAGAGCATGAAGAAATGAGTAAATTAAAAATTGATCAAATCGTAAATGATTTTTCTGATAAAAAAAAATCTAGAAAAATTTATTTGTAAATATTTTTGTTCTGTAAATTAAATCTTTGAAGTCTAGCTACTTTTAGCTTTTGTTTTTCTATAAATGTAGATTTGAAAAAATAAATATGACCTACGTTCCACTTTTATCTTTTATGCTTCACATCAAATTTTTGTTTTTTAATGTATATCAATATTTTGTAGAGTCTCACTAAAATTGCGACTAAGGCCGGACCTGTCAGCAAATTCAGATCCCCCTCCTTTTTTTTTGGAGGGGGGGGGGGGAGATATCGATGGACTCAAAGCGACGAAATCGAAAGTACATTTTTTGTCTGGAAAAAAAAATTACCTCTTTAAGCTTCAATTTGCTTTCATATCTACGTACGGCAATGTGATGTAAATCAAATTCTACTTAGTGTAGTTGTTCGGATTTTAGATTTTTCAGAAGTAACTAAATTTAGTTCCAGATGTTCTAGAAATATAAATGAAAATAGATGTAATTGCTTTTATTTTTGTTTACTATTAGAAATTATCGCTATAGTCTCTCAATCGCTGAAACACAACATATCCATTCAACGTTTAAAGCACATACTAAGCGAAACTTGCTTCTTTTTGAACCTGTCGGATAAATCAATATTTTTGATGAATAAAGCAGCTTTCAATATAGAGCTATAATTTCCATGTTTTTATTAACCCGCTTTCTTGTTTGTGTGTCTGTCTAATACAAATCTTGTAATCGATTTTTAACTAACTTCCCGACTAGCTAGACATTTGAAACTTTTAGAATAGCTCAGAGCACGATGACAGTGCATTCTTTTGATACTTTTAGCCATCTTTAAGCAGGATTGAAATCATTTTCAGTTAATTTTGTTTTGTAGACTGGTGCAGCCATCTGTCGGCCTGGACGGGAACGAAAAGTTAAACGCAAGTTAACTTCCAATTAACTTCATTTTCTTTCAAGTTGATGGGATAATTCATCAAAAAAAATCTTTAAAAGTATTTATTGATACATAGAATTGTCAAGTTTATACGATTCAACAGAAAATTTAAAAACATGGTATATAAAAAGTTCTTGTTATCTTGTAATTATTGTTACGGTACTTTTCCGTTAGCCGGGCGCAAGTGATATATCGCCAAATATGGTTCACATGTCGCGTTTTCAGTTTTTTTGTTTAATTAATTGTAACTCCCGTGATACGTGTGCGTGAATGAGCAAAATACGTGCATTACTTTCAAGTAACCCTGTTTCTTTTCAAGATTTCTCTCATTTCAGTATTTTGATTCTAAATTAAGCGAAAATCAGCTAGCATTGGCTCATTAAGCTGCAGGCGAGTTTAAACCCTTTTGTTATCACTGTTGGCAGGGTATTTTACTACTCATAACTCGTCAAATTGTAATATCATAAAAAAATCCCTCATTTACAGAATTTGGCTAGTTTTGTGCCAATAATTGCATAATGTTAAATATTCATAAGGGAAAGACGATCATTTAACAGTTTTATGGACTAGTAAACAAAATAATCATCATGGGCATCGCTTGTTGGCATAACAGAAAGATACCTGGAATTTTTCAACTTAATTTCTCTTTGCATGGTCACCGGAGCTAGAAATCCAAAATACAGGTATATCGCCACTGCGTACTTGTATTCTTCCTTCTTGTTTGCTGGAACAGTTTTTGCATTGATTTCGAGAAATGGTAGTTTGACGAAGTGTCATCACTGCATCAAACTGTCCGATTCATGCAACCACGGGGGGAAAGGGGGGGGGGTCAAATGGGACCATCCATTTTTCACGCGGAACTCTGTTGTGTTCAATTTGTAATGACGTAATTAAGCAGTTTCATGCTACTTCATTGCCCTTTGTTGTTTATGTGTCAGCTAGGATGTGACATGCTGCGTGGAACTACCTTATTGTGAAGGTATGCATTTACTTCTATATGAATTTTAGAAATCTCAGAGATTTACAACAAACTTTTGCCTTTCGCTTTTGCAGGAGTTGATATGAGATATGCTGCGTGCAACAGCCCTATAGTGCTGTCTTTGCTCCCGAAAATAATGCACTGCTTTTACCTCTGCTTGGAAATTAATTCTATTTCTTAATCATTTTTGGACCGTTCTTGGGGGAAAAGACTGCTTATAGACAATAGTTTTTTAGTCTACTTCAACCAATATTCTACTGTTAAACATCTCGCAATTTCATTAGCAGACAAAATATTATTAGAACTGCGTCATTTTCCATACTATTTTCTGATATTCAAAACTGGAACGAAACTCTGTAATAATACTATATGAAAAACGTTAGAACCCTGTTATTTATTGATAACTTTGAATTTGATGAATGTGTGCAGAGTGAAATGCTTTTTTTGTATTTTGTAGCTTTCGTTTATAATCAATTTGAATCCTCCTATAACTAGTAGTTATAAATTATTCATGAGATAACAAGACACAAGGTAAGTTTAACAAATTAAATACACATTAACAGTCTAAGCCATGTTGTTTAACTAAGTATCCATGTGCTAGTCAATTGAAAGTTTCATAAAGTTCGCCCTACTAGCACGGAAGAAAATTATTTGACATTGAACTATCCCCACCGCGAATTCGTTTGCTCTCTATGAAAGTTAAGCACGGGATCAACAAATCCTTATCGGAATTCGAAGCCGAGCCCACGACGCGCAAGCTGGAAACGCTAACCACCATACGATGGGCTTTGGCGTAGGACGGGAAGCACAGGGCGAAGTGTCTGTTTTCCTGTAAGCGCTGGAAAAGTTCAATCAAAATATGAGTCATACAGAAGCCAGAAGCTCCATCTGTTGCAGGCATACTAAAACCATTTGTTCATTATGGAAGTTTGGTCACTGCAAGAGAAACCTGAATTATTGCGGTAAATTTAAAAAAATACCTTGTAAACCACCGTAAAAAGTTATTCAATGGTGTTAAGCAAACTATTTATAGTAGTTTAAATAGGGCATTATTAAAACTATGGTAATATTTTTACAGATTTTCTTTTTTCTTGTTTAAGAAGTCTGTTTTATAAATAAATATGCTGTCTCGACATCTCATGGATCTATCTGACTCTACAGTGAGCACGACACCACTGAGCAAAATTTTGACATCCTTTGAAGTAAATCTTTTATTACTAAACTTTTTCTAGTGTAATGCATACCCTGAAAGAATAATCTAGTCAAGGACAGACGGAAGTTTAGTGAAATTAAATTAAATTAAATACTTAAGCTATGAATTTAAAGTCTAGACTTGAAATTCTCCAGATGAAGAGGTGTGAACATTCCCTCGACCCATTTCATCGACCCATAAATAAAAGTATCCAACAAAGAATACCGTCAGTTGCATACGGATTTGGGAAAAATTCAGAAATATTCCTTAAATAAAATGAATATGTTTTAACGGAGATATTAAAACTTTGAATAGTTCAATCCGCTCTCACGTATTACAATCTTGTGGACTACAAGAGCGGAGACCAACTGGAACACTCCTTTTAGATTTTGCAAAGACTTTCGACAAGATTACTCATGTCGGCCTTATACAAACAAATTTAGATTAATATGCACGATAGTCTTATACATTTTACACACAACTACCTGCGCAAAAGATCTTTCTGTGCCCACGTACAAAACACTTTCTCCAGACAAATCTATGCCTGCCCCCAAGGCTCCATTATCGGTCAAACTTTATCAAATTTATATATAAATGACATTCCCGCAATAATTACACTTCTCTTACCCTGTACGCGGTTGACACTGCCATCCTGGAGACTGCTCACCATCAAAATTTAATAGCCAATTTTATTCAAAATTAGATTAATACTCTGGAAGATGGTTTATTAAATGGAAAATTAAAGTTAACCTCTCTAAATGCCAAGCCATCCATTTCTCAACAAGTTATAAAAATCCCCCCTCCCCGCCTTTACATTTCCAACTCAATTATTAACTGGGGGAGGGGGAACTCTGTAAAGTACCTGGGTGTAATCGTCGGCCGGCGGCTCACTTTTAAACCCCACATTCAAAATGTCAAATACCAGGTGATCGGTAACGTCAAATCGCTACGCTCCCTCCTTTTCAGTCCCCAACCTTAACGATGGGAATAAAGTGCTACTTTATAATGGCCTGTTCACATAGGAGTCCGGTAGCGGAAACGTAAAAGGAAAGATGGCGCTGAGACGGAAATAAATCAATCATAAGCGTTAAAAGTTTCGTTGCTAATCGTTTGGAGGTTTGTCATTGATTAAATATATTTCAATACTTTAACGCTTCCGCTACCGGACTCCTATGTGAACAGGCCCTAAGTCAGTAATTCTTCCAACGGCTTTCAGTGCTGCACCTGTCTGGACCCAAGCTGCCAAATCTAACATCGATATCACTGAACGCTTCCAAACTGAGGAATATTAGAAAGGCTTTCAGATACCTCTCAAATGGGGTCATTATCTGCGATGGCACATCGTCACATCGTAATCACATCGTAGCTGCGATGTGAAGTTTGCGCGTACTGCGTTCGGGCAAGGCTCGACGATATCAGCGTAGGCACGGCTCGTTTAATTTATATACTTTTTTGTTGTTGTTTCTTTTATTAGTTCACCCCATAATTTTTTCAAGTTTGATGATTTTAAGTTTTTTTCCGGAGAAAAGCAATGGTCCAAAGGAGTTTTTGAGCATGCCATTTCACGGGGGAACTGCCCTGCGGGCCACGACTCGTGACAATGAGTTAAGTTGAGAAAGTGGGAGACGGGCCCGGGGTTTAGGCTGTCGCCTCCAAAATTGACCAGTTACCATTTTTGGCTGAGTTGGTTTCTCGATAGTCGTAGCTTCGATACCGCAAAATTTAACAGTTTGTTGCATTTTCTTCTGTCTTTGATCTCGCGTTTTCGCGCCACCCTCATTAATAATTAATAATTAATGAGGTGCGCCGTTGGGTTCCTCATTCTCTGGACTCTAGAGCATCCATTCTCGGCATTGTACCTCTGAATTTGTTTTATTCAAAATTCTTTTCTAGACATCTTATATAGTCTCTTCAACCAGTGGGTTTGCTTCAGACCAGCTTCAATGCTTCTCCTTTGTTTCTGTGACCCTGTGGTGGGAGCGCCAGGGACAAATTTCGGTGCGTCCGCGGAGCAGTTGTAGTCTGCGGTCTATACCCACTGGTGGGAATCCAAACCTGGAAGGCCTCTTATGTAGCCATGGCGGATCCTACTTGGTGTTTGGGAATGCGGCCATTAGGAGGGGTTTCGAAACCGAACTATCCGTAGGATCACTGAACAGCTGTCAGTCAACTTTTATAACAATACATTGGCGGCTCAAGGGGGGGGGGATAGGGGCAAAAGCCCGGCGTATTTTTTTCCATATAATCGTAGAACTAATACTAAATGAGTTTAAATTTAAAATGAGACGATGTTTATTTCTTATATATATATATATATATATATATATATATATATATATATATATATATATATATATATATATATATATATATATATATATATATTACATTAAAAGTCCCATAACTCTTTTAAATTCTAATTTATTCTAAATTCCCTGCGGCGTTCGAACTAATTTCGCTTTTGATTCTAAGTTCTAATAACCTCGAGAGAAAATATTAAATGGCTGCCTATTACTCGAAAACTAAACTAGCGTAGCGTGGACAGAAAATTAAATGCTTTAGCGCATTAGTCACGCTTTTTCCTAACTTCTAACCAATTAAACCCTACTACGATCACATGACAAGATAAGTTTATATAAGGTTTGGTATCACGTACATGTGGGCTTTTTTCATTTGTATGTTGCCCCGAGATGTTGTATTTCTGTGTATCTTAAAATAAACATGTAGTTCGAGAAAGTTGTGTTATGATTTGTGTGTCCGAGGGTTGAGATGATGCGGGAATGGATTTAGACATTTGTGATGCACGGCCGGGTGATAAGTCATCCATTTTACCCTCAATTAGATGAAGCAAGAAGAATCATAATCAAAACTATGCCACTCAGCCCTTCATTCTTCGACCCACGTCCGTGTCATTACATACATATATATATATATATATATATATATATAAGAATTAGTTGATATAGAAAACCAGTATTAGCACTAAAGCTACTTGCAGCCAGGAACTAAAAACATTAAAAGATAAGTATGCAGGGGCGTAGCTACCGTGGAGCAGTTGGAGCGAACTGCTCCAGGCGCACGAATCATGAGGGGCGCAAAATTTGAAAGCGTGCGATAAAAAATTTTGAAAACTTTTGTATATATAATTTCGATTTGTCAGATTTTCTATAAAATATCCAAAAAATAAATGAAATATTTTTAAGTAAATAAAACTAGGCCAGGCCACGATTTGAATTTTTGCCCGTTGTTGGACACTACTATAGATATTCTCAAACGTTACCAGTTGAGTGTCTTATCAGGAAAAGGGAGATGACCGAGCATCTTCACCCCCTATGGCGAGAGTCATTGCAATCCTTCGAATGTCATTCTAAACGAGCGGGGATAGAATTCTCTAAGGTCAACTTACTGACTCCTCCCGCTACAAGAGTCAAAAACATGCAGGGGTCCAAAGATTTTATTTTCTTAGTACATAGCAGTTTCAACATCGACGCAGAATAGAGGCAAATATTCGAGTGTTTTTTGAAAGCAACCTTAGTATTTAACGCTTCATATTCCCACTGTTTACTTTGTGCAGTGTTAGAATTTCAAGATGATTCTTGAATGACAAGTATTATACAATTTTTAAAACTTATTGAGACTGTGGATTGTAATTTATTGTTCTGTTTAAGTGACTTCGTACAATTTATGACTATTATTTTACTAAATTATTTATCTACAGCGTGTTGTTGTATTCACAGCCGTATAATTTTAAGAGTAAGTGATTTGTTTATGAAGTATATTAATTCATGTTGCAACATAAATAATAATAGGTACTACCTAATAGTTGCGTATTATAGCTGAAAGTTGGCGGCAAACATTTTTAGTAGCAGAATGTTATAAAAATACAAATATGTATTTTTATAACATGCATGAGGAAATTTTTAAAAAATCGGCAGAAGAAGAACGAAATTTCCATTATAAATAATTTTAGATCTAATTAAAAATTGCGTGCTAATGACAAAACAGAAATACACTGCTGGCCACTGTAAATGCAACACCCTGAAGGCAACATGCAAATAACATGAAATTTACAACATGCATTAGCGGAGGTGAGATATGCAAATGATTAGAATTTCAGCTCAGACGCACATCGCGCGCGCCCGTTGCGCCACTCCAAAGCGCTATTTAAGGCTTGGAGATTTCGACGATTTCAAGTTCGGCAATTGTGTTTTTCTTGTGGTTTTTTCAAAAAAACGATCAATTATGCCTCGTCGAAAACAGCGATCATCTTTTGATGAAGTATCCGAGTTCGACAGAGGAAGGATAGTGGCCTACCGAGATTGTGGATTATCTTTCTGGGAAATCGGTAGTCGTGTTGGACGAAACCAAACAACTGTAATGCGGATATGTGATCGTTGGATGCAGGAGGGTACGACGGACCGGCGTGTTCGATCGCATCCACCTCAGCGCACCACTTCACGTGATGGCAGGCAAATTGTGCGCATGGCAGTGACGGATCGCTCAGTGACATCACGAACCATAGCACATCACATGCAGTCTGTAACGCATCATCCAGTGTCTGCGCGTACCATTCGACGCCGTTTACAGCAGAGTGGTCTGTCCGCAAGACGTCCATTGCTTTGTCTACCCTTGACGCAGAACCACAGACGTCTCCGCCGCCAATGGTGCGATGACAGAAGGATGTGGACGGCAGAATGGAATGAAATTGTTTTTACTGACGAGTCACGCTGCTGTCTGCAACACCACGATGGTCGCATTCGAGTCTGGAGACACCGTGAAGAGAGGATGCTGAACAGCTGCTTTATGCACCCCCACACTTGTCCTGCACCGGGTATTATGGTATGGGGCGGTATCGGATATCACTCTCGCACACCTCTAGTACGCATTGCCGGTACTTTAAACAGCCAGCGCTACATCTCCGAGGTGTTGGAGCCAGTTGTCCTTCCTTACCTTCAGGGCTTGCCCACAGCCATATTTCAACAGGATAATGCGCGACCACACGTGGCACGCATTGTCCAACGGTTCTTCGTCAATCTCCAGATTGAATTGCTTCCCTGGCCGCCTCGCTCTCCGGATCTTTCGCCGATAGAAAACATGTGGTCCATGGTTGCTCTACGATTGACCCAGATTCCATCCCCAGCTGCCCCAGCAGATCAACTTTGGCAACGTGTGGAAGCTGCTTGGTCTGCTGTACCCCAAGAACTCATCCAAAGTCTCTTTGAATCAATGCCGAGGCGTGTGGCAGCGGTGATCTCCAACAATGGCGGCTACTCTGGCTACTGATTTTGGCAGGAACCACACTTCACAGAAGTCTATAAATTTAATCATTTGATACTTGGTCAACATGTTATCTACAAAATAAATTTTGTTGTGATATCTCTTGTCTTTCTTGGTGTTGCAATTTGGATGGCCAGCAGTGTACACAAAAAATATTCAAAATGAGTGTTAAAAGAAACTCAAATCATTAGAACCATAAGTCTTAGGATGCTTAAATTTTGCATGGAGGTTGCTATTATGCCCTAGGTGCTCGTTAAGAAATCTTTTTAACAAATTAGAATTTTAAGGGGGCTAAAAGGGGCCTAATCCCCCCCCAAAAAAAAAACAAACAAACACACACACACACACACACACTGTATTTCTAGAACCATGAGACCTAGAAAGCTGATTTTTTATATGATAGTTTCTCTTAGACCCTAGGTGCGCACAAAGAAAATTTTTTTAAACACAAAATTTAAGGGGTTAAAAGGAGCTTAATTCCCCCAAAACAACAACAACAAAAACCTAGCTTTGGTACATTTTTTTCTAGAAAATTAAAATTTTACATGGTGTTGCTCTTAGGCCCTAGATGCTCCCTAAGAAATATTTTTTAAAAAAATTTAAGGGGTGTAGCGTATTTTACCTGTGACTTTAGAGTCGTATTCAGTACCCCAGGTAGCGCATGTCACAGGATACGTGAAATAAAATTAACAGCCAGACTAACGATTAATTAAATTAAAATACACTTTTTATTAAGTGCTCTTGGTTAGATACGGGTAATTAACAGTGAATTGACAGTATCACCAATGTACAGGAAGTTAGATAATTTTATAAACAGCTAGAAAAATTTACGTTTTTTCAGTACTGTTAGGCGTTGAGAAACGAATCAAACCAACTTAGCAAAAACATTAAAAAGAGTTTGTCCAACACGATTGTCTTCCCGTGTTCAGGCCCTTGATGCCCCACATTCTCGTTACTTTGATGTAATTAAAATATTGACATACACTGTTAGACCCCCCCCCCCCCAAAAAAAAAAAAAAAAAAAAAAAAAAACACGACGCACCAAGAAGGAGTTATCCGAGTGAGACGAAAATCGGTAGATGTGATGTACATGTACAGAAAAACAAATGATTGCAATTTGAGAAAAATTGAATGATTTATTCAAGAGAAAGAGCTTCACAGAGTGAAAAAGTCAATAACGCGTTGGTCCACCTCTGGCCCTTGTGCAAGCAGTTATTCGGCTTGGCTTTGATTGATAGAGGTGGCGGATGTTCTCCTGAGGGGTATCGTGCCAAATTCTATTCAATTGGTGCGTTAGATCGTCTAAATCCCGAGCTGGTTGATGGGCCCTGCCCATAATGCTTCAAACGTGCTCAATGGGATAGGGATCCGACGACCTTGCTGGCCAAGGTAGCGTTGAGCAAGAACGAAGACAAACAGTAGAAACTCTCGCCGTGTGCGGGCGGGTCTTATCTTGTTGAAATGTAAGCCCAGGATGGCGTGATATGAAGGGTAACACAACGGGGCGTATAATATCGTCGACCCCGTTGTGTTACCCGCTGTGCTGTAAGGGTGTCGCGGATGACAACCAAATGCTGCAGTCACACACATCTGCAGTACGTACCCCCACGACACTTTTTGACACATTTGGGGTCGATTTGTCACTCTCCAGGACCGTAACAAATCGAACCAATCGACAATATCGTCCAATGGTGACTTCGATCCTATCCAAATGTCGAACGATTCGCCGATTAGACCAACCGGCTTCTTTGAGCCCAACTACACGCCCTCTCTCAAATTCTGACATCCAGGGCCTGATTTTCCATTAGGCCCGGTAAACCCGGGCCTAGGGGCCCTTGAATGCTGCCCCCTCAAAAAAAAATTATTTTAGAAGAAAAAAAGAAAAAAATCCCAATTAATTTTTAAAAATTATTTTACTTTTTTTTAACAGCAATCTTTTTATATATCCTTTCAAATTTGATTGATTGGTTCATCATATGTATAGTTATATGTATAGTTCATCATATGTATGTTGTAGTGTATATAAGGGATAATTTTTTCTGGTTGCATTGTATTGGTGTTTTAATGATGAAATTAATATGTTGTATTGCTTTTTGTTATTTCATAATGTTCTAGGCTTCTACGCTTCAAATAGCCAATTATTGGTAAAACGGTACTTTCACAATGATTCATGATTTTTTTTTATGTGTCAATTTTGGAAATTTTATGCCCACATCAGTGTTAGGGGGGGGGGGCCATCCCGAGTTGTGCCTATAGTCAAGAATTTTCTAAATCGGGCCCTGCTGACATCTGAGCATATTGTTCGGGCGCCTTTATGCGAGGCGGCATAGTTACTGTCTACCTGAGTACACGGAATGAAATTCGCAAAGAATTTATGACCTGGAATCGATATTTCTCCTCTTTCATACCTGCCAGTTGCGTAGTTAAGATGCGTTGCAGTATCACATGTTCATTCATTGGCTGCCAAACTTTAAAATTTTGTATTTTGCGTCGAAACCTGTATGTATATCAATTTGTGTCCAATTTGCATTACCCCTTCTTGGTGCACTATTTTTTGTTTTGTGTGTGTGTGTGTGTGTGTGTGTGTCCGTCCAAGTGTGTATTTATCATTGAATGGAAAAATTATGACGAGCAACGTAAAGCTAAAAATTTGATATATTATTTTGAAAAATTTTCAACAATTATTTTGATAATTGTACAAAGTAAAATACTCGAACTATTAATACAGTCTCAAAAATGCTGCTAGGTACTCATGAAAATAAATATAGAGAAATCCGTTGAGATGATTTCATTACTCCTAACCCAATTCCAGAACTTAAGGAATAATTGGGAGTTTGTTAAAAACGATGCCCTTGAGTTATCAGCTCTATGGAATACTGAACCTTGTTTTCCCGCGTCGTGTGAAAAAATTCTTTCATGAATTACAAGTAGATGAACGCATTGAAAACAGTGAATAATGTGTTCAATGTCGAGGTGTTTTATAGAGTAATGGATTTAATAATTAATCAATGAACTTAGTAGATTTCGACAATTATTTACACTTTTTAAATGTGTATTACCTGCATATCTCGTTGCGTCACCTGTTAAAAGTATCCTGGAAAGATCAGAATTGTTACAATCGGCATGTCTTTCATTTCACCTAGCTTGGAACCTCAACTGCTTCGATTAAAAATGTGCTTTTATATTCAATTAAAAAAAATTGCTTCTATACGCGAAGTTGCTGAACTACTTTTAATTAACACCGCAGCCTCAAGTAGCTTCTCTGACATTATTACAGCATGCATGATTTTTTTTAACTTTACCGGTGACGAGAGCGAAATCAGAACGAAGTTTTTCAAAGCTGAAATTAATCAAAACATATTTAAGAAGCAGCATGTCACAACATCGCCTTAGCCCTTTGGCCACGATATTAATTGAAAGAACAATAATTTGTCAACTTGATCTGGAGAAAATGATTGACCGATTTGCAAACGAGAAAGCGAGAAAACAACAATTTTGAAGGTTTTTTTTTATGTGTAAACTAAACATGCTGAAATACATTTTGTCAATAGAGTTTATAAAATATGTAGTAAATATTAGTGGGTACTACGTAGTTAAAGAATAATAATTTGTTTTATTATTATATTCATATATTTATTAAATTGAATTTCTTATTGTTGAAATGTCTTGAATTTCAAATAAATTGTCATTAAGTAAGGTTTTAAATCGAAATAAGAGTAGAAAGAAAACAAATTTCGCCAGAACTCTTCTAAGAACAAGTGGGCGCACCGATTTTACTTGCTCCAGGGCGCTGAATATATAGCTACGCCACTGTAAGTATGAAAGAGGTTTTAGACAGCATCTCTTCGTCAGCGGTGTCAATACTGTCTAAAAACCAATGGATTGTTTCCGATGAGTATGATCTATACAATAAACACACTCAGACACCGTACAATCCATGAAAAACAGAAGAATTGAATAAAAATTGAATAAAAAGTTACTTAACCAAAGAACACCAAGCCTGGCGCTAGACAGAGTGGAAGTTAAGAACATGTAACCGCAAGATGACTGACGTCACAAAACTTGCTACCATGGAGATTATGGATACTCAGTTACAGATTTACTATGGTTACTGTATTTTAGTACTATTGAACCATTATTAATTTAGTTTTTTATTATTATTACTAAGAGTTATTTTTATTTTTATTTTTATTTTTGCTTTTTATTTTTATTTTTGCTTTTTATTTTTATTTTATTTTTATTTTTTATTTTTAGTAGTTATTTTTTCTAATTTTTCCTATTATTATGTTTAACTTATTAAATTGCAGCAGAACAAACTATTCATTAAAACTAAAACAACCAATTATGTGTTTGGATAGACTTTCGGAGTAATTATTACGTGTTAGCACAGCTTTCAAGTCTAAAATATGCTTATTCCTATTGTCTTTAGGACATAGCCTATTTATACGAACTAACTGATTTACAATAATGTTATTAAAAACAGATTTATGTAAACAGGTTAGGTAATTTTGAAATTTAACAATATTAAAATTATAGTCAGATCTTTTGTCGTATAAGTCAAAAGTAAATTTGCTTTGAGAATTTAATTTAATGTTAATATCTAAAAAGTTTACATTAATGTTATCATGGCTACTTTTAATTAGTTCCAAATTAGGAGGGTAAAAATTTAAGTCTATATGGTTATTACTTTTATTAATTACTGTTATATAATCTATATACCTAAATATATATATATATATATATATCCCTAAGAGCGGACTTTGCTCCTCCCAAAACTCTGGACTGGAGGCGCCCCTGTAACAATATCGACAAGTTTCCTAACGAGATAATTGCTGAATTTCCCGATTATGATTACCGGGACAATGCTTTCCATAAGCGTCCCTGTGCTGCTCAACTTGAGCCAGCGTCAAACTAATACTCTCCTCTCTATCGCGTTTTTTATTTGTTTTACACTCGTTAGGACAACTGTCTCTTTAAAGGCATGTTTTTTCCCTTTCTTCTTTTCTGCGTGGTTACGTCTTTTTATTTAATTAAAACAAACAAATGGCCTGTTCACATAGGAGTCCGTTGCGGAGCGTTAAAGTATTGAAATATATTTAACCAATGACACACCTCCAAACTATTAGCAATGAAACTTTTAACGCCTATGATTGGTTTATTTTCGTCTCAACGTCATCTTTCCCTTAACGCTACGAAACGGACTCCTATGTGAATAGGCCCATAGAATAAAATAAATAACATAAAATAAACAAATAAAAATCACGATAAAAATTATAAAAAATATAAATAATATAGAATTGAAAAAATATTATAATTAATTAAAAAAATTTTATTGCATTTTTTAAATTTAACTTGTCTTAACACAGCACAATAATCCATTGTAAAGTAATTCTATTTAAAAAAACCTCTACTAACTGTTTTCATGAACACGCTTATTCAAATTAATCATAGTCATTACTGAAGTTAAAGCCTTTGGCCCAGGTACTCCGAAGGGAGCCATAACTGTGTGTCTCTCTCTCTTAAAATTACGATGATCTATACAGCACTGACAGTTGTTAATATGGGGCATATAGTGTATAGTGATTAGCATAAAAAATGCATGAGAAAATAACTTAAATCCACCCTGTAAATTTTATTACTGAGAGTGATATGCTAATTTCCAATACTTTGATAATTTCCAATATAAGTAAATGACATCAACCTATCGAACTACAAAACGACATCGTTCTTCCTTCCCAGGTGTATTTTTCCTTACTTAATCAAAGGACTAAGTGACATCTGGAAGAAATTCATGCACAGTTCACCATCTTTATGGTTGTGTACCTTTCAAGAACTCACAAAGCTTAACGACACGCATAGATTTCGATCAGATTGAAATTTGCCAGAGGTATCAGCATATTCTGAACAGTCAGAACATTCTTAATGGTTTAAAAGAAATCTAAGTATTTAAAGCGGAAGTGAATTACTTTATTATCCTCATCGGGGCCCATCCCCATTCCAGTAAATTTGTTAGTTTGTGCGCAGGACAATTGCCCAGAGCATATCGTGCTGCTTACTTGTTTCTTTGCGTTTATTAGCTTGATTATTCTAAATTCCTACCGACACCTCCTCGTGGTGGGCCCTGGGGGCTGAGCTATGTCTCAGCTGCTAACGTCGGAGGAGGGGGAGCCTAGCAGTGGTTTAAAATATAGTCCTAATGATTGCCTTAAGGCTTGTAAAGTTTATGGGGATGAAGCAACGGAGAAGTTGCAAAAGCTTGTTCGAACGGTGCATGAGGGGAAAGCAACTAAGATGGATCAAAAAGCGATTGTTGATTGGGCAACTGAGATTAAGGCCGTCTGCACACGGAGCAACTCAAAAGAAACTGATAACTGACTCAAATCACAAACCAGTCCCTGATGAGTCGCAACCTATGTAATTGAATGGAGCCACGCCCCCCGGGAATGGTTACAAACCCGTCGGACGGGTTTGTAACCAGTTGCGTCGTGTGCGTGGCTCCATTCAATTACATAGGTTGCGACTCATCAGGGACTGGTTTGTGATTTGAGTCAGTTATCAGTTTCTTTTGAGTTGCCCCGTGTGCAGACGGCCTAAAAGTGTTGTGGAGAGACAAAACGAGATTATCAACTTTCTGTGCGGACAGGTTTCCGTAATGGAAAAGAAAAAGGAAGTAACATCCTACGCGGAGGTGGTGAAGAGAACCTATGACTTTAAAAAGGGAGCTAGGTCAAGTTCTCGGAGACGTGATGAGGGGACTTCCTATCTGGTGATGGTTAAGCCAAAGAAGGAGCAGGATGGTGAAACTACCAAGAGAGCCATTCAGAGTATGATTGATCCAAGTAAGCTAAAAGTGGGAATAAATAAATGTAAGAAAATTAGAAATGGAGGAATGATGATTGGAGTGGAACATGAAGATGAAGTCGAGAGACTTATAAAGGAATTAGGCTCGATTAAACAGTTAGAAGAGAATTATAAAGTGGTTAAACCACAGAAAAGAGATCCTCAAATCATCATTTATGGTCACGGAGAAACTCGAGGATGAGGAACTGTTGTTGAAACTTAGGGAGCAAAACGATGAGCTGGAGGAAGTGAAAATGAAGGTAGTTACGAAATTTGATGGGAAAATTGGCTCGAACTTGGTTATTAGCTTGAATGGTAATGCGTTCATGAATTTGAATAAGCAGAAAAGGGTTAAAATTGGCTGGCAGTGTTATAACTTTAGGGAATATCTGAAGCCGGTCTTATGTTATAATTGTTACAGATACGGGCATACTGCCCGGTATTGTAAGAATACAAAGGCTTGTAAAGAGTGTAGCGAACCCTTCGATGAAGAATGCGAAAAGGCAAAGAAATGCGGTAATTGTGCAAGATTTAATGTAAGAAATTCAACGAACTTAAGAACGGACCATGCTCCCTATAGCAGAACTTGTTTCTGCTACGACAGGGAAATAGAACTGCTGATCTCGAGAATCAATTATAGGAATAGTGAAACGGTTGCGAGTACTGCGGATGAAAGAGATTCATTTTATAGTTTACTTAGCCAATTAAAGGCTAATTAGGTTTCTTGATTTTGTCTTTGTTTTCAAGTTTGGGTTCAGTCACCCAACTTTAGTTGGTTTAGACTTTGTTGTTTCAAGTGTTTTATATTTGTACAACTATGTTGAAGACTTTGTTATGTTGTTTGATTTGTGATTTTGCCTGTACTGGGGTGCAGGACTTCTGTTAAAACTTTTAAGATAATAAAGTTTGATGAGCGATGTATTTCGCAGATTGGTGGCTGCGAAATTAATGGGGAAAATTGAACTTAAAGAAACTAATTGAATTACGACACGGACGTCTAATTGGATTGGCTTTATTGATGCTCTGGCTCGTGGAGGCCGAGAGCGGACGGTGACGTGGGCTGAACTTAGATTTGATGGAGTTGCTTCACTTGTGTCTGCCCTGCGGGTCCTGTCGGACCGGCGGGATTGCTATGGCGAGACTGGTCATCAGAGTTTTTCTTGGCTGATACCCCATTAGGGGGAGGGGGCCGGATGGATTTAGAGTTATTATCCTCATCTTTGTTCGCTATCCTCGTTAATTCTTATTTCTTCTGCTTATCATTCTTCTTACCACCATGATATTCGGCAACATTCCAGAACCAAGGTAGTTTAACTGTATAATAACTGGGTATTTAACGCAGAAACTGCTGTTTATTTATGTTCTGTGATAATTGCAACAAACTGTCTGAAAGGTATATTTGAGCATTTGGTTATTAAAATGTTCGTATGTTAAACATTCATTATTTAACGAAAGATATGTTTTTAGAAGTTAAATTTACAATGTTTCATAATATATTATCTTCATTTTGCCCCAGGCAAATCGTTTATAGTACGTTGACTAGTGTTTACGGTTGCTCTGAAATATGAGGTTCTTGCTCTTTGTGGTATGAGTTTCCATTAATTTCTCAGTTACAGAAGTTGAAATTTAATATTCAAATTTTTCGTTTAGGTGTCTGATAGTAACTTACTTTCAATGTTGAGCGAGAAAAAATTAACTGTCATGCATAGAGTCTTCCTTTTGTTGCTGTTTCCGCTATTACAAAGTGAGTATTTTGTAACATTTTATTGCATTTGAATTATTGTTTCAAATAGAAGAGATAAATATTTTCCCTTTTATTAAAGCTATTAATATTAATTAATGTCCGTCGTTCAGGTTGAATCTTACTTTCAGTATACTTTCTAATTATTAATTCTTTGTAATTTAGGAATTCTTGCTTTGCTTTAGAAATTAGGTACTTCATTATAACGTTAGAATATTTTTGGATTAGAAGTCTTTGCCCCCAAAGCCTATTTTTCTGCATCTGAAGTCTTCTTTTGAAATATACAGAACTGTAAATTTTTAATTGTTTATTAATATTTAGCTTGGAGTATTTCTTATGTTATGAATACCCTTCCTTTAAAAAAAAAATAAAAAAAAATTAAAGAATTTCTTCAGCATGTCGAAACTTTCAGTTTGTTTCTATTTTCATTTTTAATAAGGATTTTCTAATTATGTTTCTTGGTGTCTTTTTATATAAACTCAAAACTCTTGGATTTTAGCTCTTATTATTGATGATCTGTTTTTTTTTTCATCCTGAGGAAAAACAATGATATTATTTCAGCATGTTTCCTTTTAGAATAATACTGAAACATGTGAAAAAAAAAAATGTTCTGTATATTTAGGTCTTCAAAACCAGACTCTGTGGGTTTAATTTTATGATTGACATGGATGTTTGTAGCTATTCAGAATGGCTAAAAGCAATTGTGTTTTCAAATTGTTTGCTCATGATACAAAAATAATATGAATGGTTTTCCATTGCTAGTTAAACCCTCATATTCTAAAAAAATGATTGTAGTGCTTGATACTCACCCTTATAGGGACATTCTTAGAAGATTTGTTTATTATTTGTTTGTGTGTTTATTTATATAAACCTCTAATAATTAGTTTTGATTTCTTTTTTGTTATATTGGATAACGAAGTGTAGTTTGACAAATATCAAGGTTTGCTGTCTTTGTTCTGCTGTTTTTTTAATAAAAAATTATTAGTAGTTTTTATTATTTTATAAAATTTTTTTGTTGTTATTTTGGTGAATTTATTATATCAGCATTAATGATATGGAATATATATATATATATGTTTTCTTCATTTCAAATATTTTGCTTAATTATATTTAGATGACTGTCTAGTAGAAGCATCCAGTAAAAGTGGAAAAGCTAAAACTTCAATACAGAATGAAGCCCATAATGAACAATCTAGTAATCAGATTTCTGTCAATGAAGAACAAAAGCCAAAATCTGAAGATGGACAGCATTACTATCTTCCATCTCAAACAGTATTTGGTACAACAGAAACATTAGCTGGAATACGAGGGGTTTCTTCAACTTCACCTCCTCATTTATCTATAAAACCAGCTCCTATACTAACAGTGCATCAAGTATCTACTGACATTGTAAATGAAGGTACATTTTTTTGGTCTTAAATTCTGTTGAAAAGAAATAGTTGTCTACTATGCCAAGAAAATTGTTCTTATTTTACCAAAAAGGTTTTGCTTAAAAATTTTACAGTTCTTTTGTACTAGATGTTTGTTCAAAATCACAAAGGATGTTTCAAACTTTTTTTCTTTTCTTGACTACAAGCACTCAACTTTGTTTCACGGTAGAAATATGAAGAGGCATGTCTGAAATTAAATATTTTCCTTGTCATGTAGAATGCTTTCTTGAAATACTTTTATTTATCAATGTTACCAAGAAGTAATCAAATTATTTGTTTAAACTGAGAATAAGTATTCAGTGAACTTGTCTCTCTCTCTCTTTTTTTCTTTTTAACATCTTTCAATTTTGAATAAAAATCACTTAAGGTGTATTATGCATGAAAACTTTGTATTACTTCGAAGAATGCTAATTATAGTATGTCTGCTAATTATATTATGCTGTAAAATTGAATATTTTCTAAAATCTGAAACACATATTTTTAGACTGGGTTTTTGGCTTTAAACTTTAGTGTTAAAATGATGTATCATTTTTTTCTCTCTCCATACATGATATAAGTATGCATAAAAAAAAGGTTCACAATCTTTAAAATTTGTATTACAATTTTTAAGCCTCAGCATGTTTCAAAAATTGTCATATATGTATAATATAAATGCATATCTATATGTATTCATATATACAGTGGAATCTCGATTGATCGTTTTCGGATCCATCGTTTTTCCGTATGTGTCGTTCATTTTATCCAGCCCTAATGATCATATTGCTTTGTTATGTTTCCACATCTATCGTTTTCCTGCATTTATCGTTCATTTCAATCGGTCCCTTGAAAAACGATAGATCAAGATTCCACTGTATTTTAAATTATTTACATACATCAGTAGATACATCAGTTATTCCATTGATATACAGTATTTTGTTACCTCATTTATCTGAGTAATTTCATCAAAATTACCTCATCATATATCATTTGTTCTAAAGATATAAGCAGTGTTTTGTGATGTGTTTGATGATATTGTTTAAAATTTGAATTTTAAGGTATTAATCGATGTATTTGTATAATTGATTTTAACAAAATATCTATTATGACCTTAAAAATGCATTATTAGGTAATCTCTGTCTTATAACTAGTTCATATGTTTATCTTTCTATATATCATCAATTTTAAGGCTTGTGAATGTATCTAAATTTTTTAATGATGTCTTTAATTTTAGATTCATCCGTTATCAGTGAACACTATAGTCGATTACAACCAAGCCAATGTGTGTCAGAAACTCCAGTTACTGAACTTGAATCTCGTTTCTTATTGCCCTCAAGAGATAGCATCAAAGAAGTAAGTCTGTTTCTTTTTGCTTCAAACCATTGTGCAAAAAATTAACCTATCAATTCAAAACTTTCTTAGATTTTTCAATTAAGTGCCATATTATCTCTGAATAAAATTTTAATACAAATTTTCTCCATGCATTTTTCATTGGTCCAGTTTAAGTTTCATTTATACTCTCTCTATTCACTGTTATATGCTTTCATTTTCTCTCGTCTTGAGAACATCAATTAAATGATTTTTCTCAGTTCACTAAAAATGACTTCAGCTGTGTTATCAGTATAATTTGTTGTTTTCCATTTGTTAATTGCATATGCTGCTTTTGCAAAATATTTTTTAATGTCTATGGAAGCTGTTGATGCATCTGATACTGAATTAACATCTTATTTTTTCTTTATTTTTAGAGTGTAATCATGTCTGGTCATTTAGAAATTGCTTCAAAAACTAGTTCAATTGAGGAAGCATCAGAAATTGGCAACATAGTGTCTAAACCGTCCATTGCACTTCAAGGAACTGTACTTCATTCCCATAGTACTGCAGGTAAATTTAAAAATTATTTTATGTATTCCTGTGTATGTATGATCAATAACTTTTTGGAGAGGGGAGGGGGGCTGATGTAACTAATTATGTTTTCTTATGAATATTTGAAACTAAGAAATATATATCTATAATATTTTAGGAGGATGCTTCATTATCCTCCCTTAACTGCCTGACCTCAAAACATTAAATGTTTAATTTTATCTTAAGAGTGTTAATAAAAGAACGAAAAAAATCACTTCTTTGATTCATGTATCATAACATTTATTTTCCATCTATCTGATGTAATAAAATTATAAAATTTCAGCTGATGTAGAATTTTGCAACTTCATATGTATAAATCTCAGTGGTGTATCTTGGGTCTAAAACCTGAACCATCTGATAAACTTTTCATCTCCAGTGCTCTTTTAAAAATGGGGTTTATTTTTCAGCTGTATCATAATAGAAGTAATTTTTAAATTTTATATTGGGAACATGTACTTGCTAATATAACATTCAGTAATTATGAGAATAAGTCTTTTAACACTTTGCCTCTGTATAATTCATTTATCCCTTTTGTATGAACTTAATTGTTGGTTGAGCATTGATTTCATAAGATGTTTCTTCCTCATACTTTTTCATTTTTGAAAGAATCTGTTTCTCTTACTAGTAGCCAAGTTGTACAAGTATACTTGTTATTATCTGCCTCTTTCATATCCAAATGTCTGAAAATCAGGGAACATGCTAATAAGACCAAGTGATTTTTTTGACTATCCTAAGGCTCCCAATTGAGAACTGCTAGTTTAAACTGTTAAAATTGGTCTTATTTCAAGTCCCTGTTAGAGAGAGGGACAGCAATACTCCTAACACTACAGTTAACTGCAGGTATTTTTGGTAGTCACTTACATTAAAACTCTTAGTATATGATTGGTTCTTCTCCCAGAGTTCATTTTATGTTGCAGTAGTGCTGGCAGACACCTTCCACTCTACTGAAATCAGAAATGATCTTCATATGTGAGATGAGAAAATTTCCAAAATTTATCTTTCATTTTAGCATTAAATCGAAGTTGACATAACACATTAATTTCTCTTAATTCATTGACACTTCATACAACAGAGTACTAAAATAGTGTAACTTGCTGATTGTGTACATTTATAGGCAATTTTTTTTCTTCTTTTGTGAAAACGTACTCGTATCAATAAAGTAGTCTTATGTCTGAGTGAAACTTTCAGAGAGCAAAATATGAAGCTTGACACCATTCTACTCCTTAGGTTATCTTGGAAATATTAGTTGGTTAAACTATTTAAGTCTTCAAACCATTCAGTGAAAACTGCTTGGAGTTATCCAATAGTAAAAAATCTGCATGCAAGATGATTTTTTTTTCTTTTTTTGTAGATCATATTAACTATCAATAATTAAGTTTGATTTGCTTTATCAGTTTCATAGTATGGATTTGCAACTATCATAGCTAGATTTGAATGTATGCCCTAAATAAATGTAATGAGTATCCAGCATGTGCCACTTTTAAATGTTGATGAGCCAACATTCTTTACTGATATTGAAACACTCGAAAATTGAATTTATAAATTAAAATGATCTAAATTTTATTTGTTGTGTCAATATTTTCTTTATTGGTCTGCATATAAATAATATAGGTGTAGTCTAGTGTTATCATGAATGAAATGTGTATCTGAAAATTGATAAAAAGAAATGTATTAAGTCTCTTCTCATGAAAATCCCTGGTGAGGTATTTTGTCTCCTTTTTGTGTCAGTTAATAAGTACTTTATGCTATTTCAAATAATCCTGATATTTATGTAGAATCACAAGTTTTATTGCTGTACTTTTATTTTCTTTCATATTTATCAAATTAATCTATAAATGTACCTTGACAAGATTTGAACAGAAAGCATCATAATTCTGAATTGAAATTAAAAAAAGACAAAAAACTATATTAATTCTTCAGATCACAGAACATAAAAATACAAAGAAATTCATTAACTAAGAGATGGGTTGTACCATATCTGACTTACAAGTGAATAACTTAAGTATTGAAGCTGTAAGTTGTGTTTGAAGATACTGTACCTTAAAAGACTTGACATTCTATGCATGAAATCAATTTATTGTATTGTATTGTTTGTGTAGTAGTAGTTAGTTTTGTTGTTCTAATTAAAGAATTTAGTTAGAACAACAAAATTCTTTTATCTCTTTGTATGTGCTAGGTGGAATGCAATACTAATAATTGTATGTGCTAGGTAGAGCTATGCTATATCTTCTTCCAATTAGCTTTTATATATATACTAGCTGAAGTACCCGGCGATGCCCGGGATTTTAAGAATGTTTGTTGTTAACCAAAATCAATTTAAAAATTAACACAGTATAAATAACATAAAAAATATATGTGAAATGTTATACACGTCTCAGATTTTCAGCCTTTCATCATTGTAATACTAAAATCTGAAAAATAAAAATGTCAAATTCTCTAATGTTTGTTAACCAAAATTAATTTAAAACTAAGCACAGTATAAATAACAGAAAAAATCCTTGTGAAATCTATAAGTATATAAATTTATAATAAACTCCTCAGAATTCAGCTAGAATCAGCCTTTCATCATTGGGGTAAAAAAAAGAAGCTGCAATTACAGGTTCAGCAGAAATTTCCAATAGAACAATGATATGACTGCAGCGTTGCCTCTTAAAAAATGAAGTGTTTGATTGAGGGCTGCAAACCATTCAACTCCTCTCCACATTTAACTCCTATAAACATCCTCTACATATTAAATTCCTTTTCTCTCCATAATAAACTCCTCAGAATTTTGGTATATTCAGCCTTTCATCATAGTACCACTAAAAACTGAAACATCCTCTCCAGAAATATAAATTTATTAATTTCAATAATTAAACACACACAAATATATAAATTACGCAAAAGTTTTTTAACCAACATTTGAATAATTCGTAAATGAAAAAGCATATGAAAATAAAGATAAGAACTTCCGGAATCGAAATTAATTACCCTTAATTTTTAATTAATAAAAAACCAACATAATATGAATAAAAACGATAGTTGTTTAAAACCATATGAAAATAAAGCTATTATAAAGATAATAATAAAAAAAGCATAAAAAAATAATGCTCGCGCATGAAGTTAACATTACGATATAAAGATAGTAATAATAATATAAACCGCGTGCATAAAATATTTAGCTTTTCAAGCGAAATAAATTAATTTTTAGAAAAAAACTACTTTTAATCGAGAAATTAAATACATTGCACAAAATTTTGATTTTACCAACTTTCCACCCTACAATTTACACCCTACTTCTTTTAAATAGGGTGTAAATATAAAGTTTTAACAGCCAATTGAATGCCAGTTAAAAACGATTGTTGTTTAAAATCATAAAAATTACGCTTATTATAAAGATAATAGAAATACGCATAGGAAAATAATGTGTACGCATGAAGTAAACGTTACGATATAAAAATAGTAATAAAAATCTATATATATAAAACAGTTCCGTAACTGACTAACTGACTGATTGACTGACTGGCATACAAAGTACAGACCAAACCGCTGAACCTAAAGGACTGAAATTTTGCATGGCGATTCTTCTTATAATGTAGGGGTGCACTAATAAAGATTTTTGAAAAAAAATTCTTAGATTTTTTTAAATTAAATTTTTAATCTGTTTTTGTAACTTTTTTCAAGTTTGCATTTAAAATAATAATTTGACGGTTGTAAAATTTATATCACGAAAAAGATCATAAAAATTCCTTTAAAATGAAATTCTTTTCGAATCTTTACCTCCATTTTCTAATTTTTGGTGAATTTTTAAAGATTAATCTTTACAATTTAATTTATTAAACGCTGATCATGTGATCTTTATCTGGTACTTTAAATAAATTTATCGTCACGTAACAACGAAATAGACAAAAAAAATATTTTTTTTTCTTGCTAATGCGGCAAACGATTGGACATTATCCAAAAAATATTAAAATACAGTAAAAGATATGTTCCTCAAACTGTACTATATTCTTTAATATGTCCTATTAGATTTAATTTCAATATTTTCTTCTACATTATTTTGTCTATAAAAATATCCCTTACGATTTTTAAAAAAAATATATTTTTTTGTCTTATGGTTAGAATACTAAAAGTTTAAAATAGTGGCGCCATCTACTGAACACCTGTGAATCGAGAAAAAGTTGTTGGTTATTTATTAATTAAAAATATTGGAAAGTTCTTGTGGATCTGTAAATATACATGTGGTAACAGTTTTAAAATTTATAAATTATCAACCTACACAGGTGATAATTTATCCAGCGTTGCCCGGGTTTTTAAGAATGTTTGTTAACCAAAATCAATTTAAAAACTAAGTACAGTATAAATAACATAGAATAAAAAGCATGTCAAATGTTATACGCATGAATAAAAAGAAAACCCAACATAAAAAACCATAAATTTACAATAATTTCTTCAGAATTCAGCTAGATTTAGCGTTTCATCATAGGAGCAAAAAAACCCTGAAAAGTAAAGCATAAAATATATACATTTATAATAAACCACTAAACGCTGAAAAGGAAAAATGTCAAATTGTCTTTAGGAAAGTAAAGAATTTTGAAATGTAAAGCTGAAAAGTAAAAATGTCAAATTGTCGAATGTTTGTTAACCAAAATCAATTTAAAAACTAAATACAGTATAAATAACATAGAAAAGATTTAGCCTTTATCATTGGACAAAAAATCCTGAAAAGTAAAACATAAAATATATAAATTTATAATAAACCTACCAAAATCCATTAAAAAACTAAACACAGTATAAATAACATAGAAAAAAAAGTATACGAAATGTTATACACATTAATAATATGAAAAATAAAATAAAATAAAAATAATAATTTTTAAAAATAATAAAATAAAATAAAAATAATTTAAAAAAATAATAAATAAAAATAATAATAATAATAATTTAAAAAATAATAAAATAAAAGCTGAAACAAAAAAGCCTACATAAAAAAGCTGAAAATACAGGTTTAGCAAAATCTGTACGATCCGTATTCGAACCCGCGTCGTGTAGTGTAGTAAATGAACGCTCTTACCGAATGCGCCACAATAACATGCTGGTGTATTGTGTAAATAGGAGAATATTTGTACTAAAATTACTGGAAAGTTGCTATGGGTTGGTGAATATACATGTATTTATAGAGTAAGAGGAGTTTTAAGTTAGAAATAAGTTAGCAGGATAGAAGCTTAGTCTTTAACTCTTCAATAGACACAAAGACATAAGCGAGGGGGGTTGTAGTAGCGATTAAAAAAGATCTCGTGACACTTAGCGTGGTTGATTCGAATTTTCCATCGCGTGTGGTAGTGTCAATATGCCGTTGGATCCGATTTATTTTAGAGTATAAAATCTGACTTGAAAGATTATTATTTTCATTTATTATTCTGGTTTAATATATAACTTGAAACTTTTTGATTTTATTTATTTTTATCTTTTCGCTCGCTGTTTGCTAGCTAACCCTAACGTGGACGCCATATTCAGATTCCACAAAGTGTAACATCTTACATTTAGTTTCAAAATTTTTGGTTTTTTATTAATTAAAAATCAACGGTAATTAATTTCGATTTTTGAAGTTCTTCAGACCCTCGGCTGTTTTTAACAGGGTGGCGACAGAACCGGGAATTCAGGGAAATCAGGGAATTCTCAGGGAAGAATCATTTTCTGGAAAAACTCAGGGAGGTTTCATTTAACTCAGGGGAAAATTTGGAATTTTGTTTTGCAAGTGGCCGTTTCTTTAAATCCCAGCGAAAAGATCAAAACGGGAATTTCCCCTTCTCTTTGTCCCTCGCGGTAACTACCCTACGTATATAAAATTAGCTAAACGTTGCGAATACCACGACCTTGACCTTATTCCGACTGGCTGCTTGATCGAGTTTTTTCATAAACAAAGACATCTACTGCAGTCTGTGGCACGTATTATTGTTGTAGTCTTCAAGAATCTTCGATCGTCTGGAGTTTTGGATCTTTCTGCACGACCAGCTACGAATTCCAGCTACTTCGACCACGATGAATTTTTTATTAAAAAAATAATTTCATTTGAATTATGCATCAATACAAGGTAAGAATATATTTTGTTTTCATTTAGAGGTACTCTTCCATTAGCCGGGCGCCAATTTTAAGCAAAATCAAAATGTCGCCAATTTTTTTTCTTTTTCCATTCCAAAAATGAAAGTGTATTTTTTACGTAAACATCCAGACAAAAGAGTTATATACATTGTATTTTGTTTTATTTAACCTGTAACGGCCGGAAATCCAGTAACCGAAGTCTATCGCGGTGCCGCGTTCCCTAATGTCAATAATAGGCGTTTAGCGCCTGCGGCTTTTAAAAATACTAACGGCCGGAAAAGCCTGTAAAAGTTAAACATCCGGTTCCAATTTAATCAACATTTAAAAAATTCATTTTATTTCAAAAATACGTAAATTTGACGATTTTTGCGACATTTTGATTTTGGTTCAAGGTGGCGCCCGGCTAACGGGAAAGTACCAATTTAGATTATGCATGATTTTTTAATATATATGTGTTAGAAATTCTTATATATTTTCGCTATGTTAGTAAGTAGTTAAATAATGTAAAATTTTCAAGGCTAAGCTTCCTTGTCTGTGTCATTTATTGCCAAGATGATTTCGCGCCAATCCTTGCGGCGCGGCTTGTTCTGCTCCCCTCGGGTTTGCTTTGGTTTGGAGCGCTACTGTCAATTTTTGCTACACGAGAGCTAATTAGACCGGGAACTACAGCTTAAAGCTGATTCCGAAAGGCAACAAACATTCATGCAAAGAGTGCCGCTCGAACCCGGTAACGTAGCGAGCATAACTGGCGCCCGGGCCACGATACCTTTTTGGTGCCCCCTTCCGAAAAACATATAGTAATATTTATAGAATTAGTGAAAAGGACCATTTGGCGCCCCTCTGTAAGTGGCACTCGGGGCATAATAGACCCCCTCTCGCTACGCCACTGCTCGAACTCCGACTTTCGTACCGAAAGCCAACTCCTTAGGTATTCGGTCATCGTCCGGCTAAACTCCCCTCGGGAGAGCCACCTCGATGAGCAACGTCACAAGAATTGCTGTAATAGTAAGCCGGCCGGTTCAGAAGGGTCAAACGTCAGTACACTGATTTTTTTCTGCTGTGTAGGTGACCACTTTGATTTTTTTTTCGCACTTCCGGGTTTTTGCACGTGTTCTTGGTAATTGATTTTCTAATCTGATTCTGTTTAGTTTGCACACTTCTTTTGGACAATATAGCATATTTATACATTTATATATATATATATATATATATATATATATTATATAATATAATATACATTTATATTAAATTGAAATAGATTGCTTAGATTTTTTGCATAAATATTTTGCACGTGTCATTAATTTTTTAGCCTGATTTTCTTTAATTTATATTTTTTCTTTTAGCTAAATATATTTATACATAGCATATTTATACATATATACAGCATAATATAGTAATATATAATATATTTATATTAAATTGAAATAGATTAAATTAGATTGTTGAATTTATTAATTTTATTTGAAATGATTAGGATTGTCAATTGAATATTATTTTAGAAAATTATTTTTGCTTTATGAAAAAAATTTTAATTTACAAGTAAGTTTTATTTATTAATAAATTTCTTTATACTCTTATTTTATTGAAAAAGATTACTAAATAAGCTATGTTGTATGTTATCGGTAATAAGCAATGAGAAGTGGCTGTTATGCGTTAATGTGAGGTTTTATTTACAGTTAAATTTAATATTGACACATTCATATTCTTTTAAATTTATTCCTTGCATCTTATTATTTCTCTTTCTTTTTTTTTTTAGATAAAAAAATGTCACAATTTAAGAGCTCATTTCAACAGCATTGGAAGTCAAAGTTCACCTGGCGCAGGGAGGTACCAGGCAATAAGAACATAGCCTTTTGCCAACTATGCCAATGAAAGTTTAGTTTGAGCAATATGGGTTTACGAGCAGTGAGAAGTCATAAAAGCATAATATGAACAGTGAGAATGAAAAAGATGTTTTATTATCAGGAAGTGTTGGCAGCTACTTTGCATCATCCAAAACACCTACTTTATCTGATTCTACAGATATAAATGTAACCTGTCAGAACAAGTCGAAGGATATAGATACTATTGCTCCAGCTTTTCTTGAGGCTCAACAGAATAAGCAGTCATGCAACATAAAAAATTACTGTTTAAAACAAAATGTTACAGAAGCTGAGATACTGTGGTGCTTGCAATCTATAATGACACATAAGTCATTACGGTCTGCGGAGAAAGATTTGAAATGTTTCTCCAGGATGTTCCCAGATTCTGATATCGCCAAAAGCATGCAATTGGGCTGGGATAAAATGGCATACGTAATTGTTCATGGTATTTCACCACTTTTTGAGAAAGCCTTATTAGAAGAGGTTCTTGCTTCTGAATATTTTGTCATAGGATTTGGTGAATTCTTTAACAAAAATCTCCCCAAAACAACAGATGGACCTGAATGTGCGGTATTGAAAAGCAGATGAAGTTGGGGTAAGAACTTGTTATTTAACATCGGTATTCCTTCAGCGGAGTCGTGCTTCTGATTTATTAACTGCCTTTTTAGATGCTATGAAGAGTTTTGATATAAAAAATAAGCTTCTATGGCTTTCCATGGATGGTCCTAATGTGAACCAGAAGTTTTTTAAAGACATCTAAGATAACATAAGAGATGGAAATGGAGGACCAGAGATTTTAAACGTTGGGTCCTGTGAGCTGCATGCAATAAATGTTGCATTTAAAACTGGAACTGTGGCGACTGGTTGGAAAATTTTAGAATTCCATAGATCATTGTACTACTTATTTAAAGATTCGCCAGCAAGAAGGTCCAAATACACCTTATATTGAAACTCAACCTTATTTCCCTGAAAATTTTGTTCAGTGAGGTGGCTAGAAAACTCTGAAGTTGTAAAAATGTAGTTTATTAAATGTTCAATCTATAACTTAATATTATCTATCTATTATGGTATACAATAAAAGTATTTTTTACTTGTGTCAAGTTTATCATTATAGCCGGGGAATTGCTCTGCGAACGGACGAGGAAACTCAGGGAATTTCATGAAAAACACTCTGGAAATCAGGGAAAACTCAGGGAACTTTTTGCTTCAGTTTTTGTAGCCACCCTGTTTTAAAGACGCCTGTATGTAAAATTTCACGATCGTTGCTCCTAAACTGTGGATTTCTATACAATTACAGAGATACAAACATTCATTTTTATATATTAGATTCTATGAAGAGTCTTTCTTGCTGCAGGGGTTATTTGATGGAGCAAAAAAAATCTCTGCAAAATGATTTTCCTATTTTCTTTTTTTCTTTCTTGTGGATTGTTTTAACCAACGATGATTAAATTTGATTTGTTTCATCAGTTGCATAGTCTGGCTATGCTGCTAATAGAATCTTATTAATAAAAGCAAATGTTTGCGTGTGTGTGCAGCCTCGAGACGAATATGTGAAACTTAACAGCCATGAAATTTGGCACACGGGTAGTGAAGAGTCTGAACATGTGCACCTTGAAGCCCGAATTTGAAATTTTATTACCGTTAATTTTTAATTAATAAAAAACCAACAATTTTTGAAGGGTGAGTCCAGAAAATGTAAGATCCTCCCAGCCGCCATATTTGATAATGTCAAAATCGATGCAATTTTTTTTTTCATGAAAGTACATAAATGTTGCATATTTGGAAAGAGCTTTAAAAACTGAATTTTTTCTGCTTACAGTTATTCTGTTACTTTAATAGTTTTAAAGATATTTTAATTCTGAAAGCACTCCACTGCTGAGACGAAAGAATCAAATCACCCATCTCCAGTATGGTGCAGCCATCTGTCGGCAGCGATGGGAATTTATTGCCGGGAATTTAATACATTTGTATGGCCCTGTAAAGGGCCTTTTTTTTTTTTTCTTTCTTTTTGTGGGGCTCAAGCATAGCCGGGCGAAGCCCGGCTAGTATAAGTATAAAATAGATATTCTATAATGCAGATTATTGTATATTATGTACCCATCATTCTAGCTGAAAATAAAAGCATATTAAAAGAATACGCTCTGAAATTTTAATAGTGAAGAAGTAATACTTTTGCAGTTTAAAACATATCTCTATAATCACTCTTACATTCATTTGCAAAAGTAAATAATTGAAGATAATTTTTATGCTTAGTAACTGAATTTCATTTATTTATTTATTTTTGAGAAAAATCTATTAGATTTTGAACTTTAAGACGCAACTGAGATTTAACTCACCTGGAAACTAGTTTCTGTCATTGTCTAAGATTGTTTTTCTTTTATTATCAACATATTCAATTTTATTCTTGACTATTTCGGTATTTGCATACATAGTAATGCATAAATTCTTCCCTAGATTTGTGATATCTTTTACTGTTAAAGAGACAGGATGGACTTAACAAAAACTGTGATTTCTTCCTCTAAGATGAAGATTGGTGATATAGGTATTTTTGTACTCTTTCATGTAATTTAATATTTACTACTGAAACATGAAAATTTTACTGTTCATCACTGTGCAGCTGGTCTGTTTGACCTCCTTTGTCTCATCGTTATGAATTTTCTTCACCTTTTAGCACCTTTACATTTCAGATTAACACTACATTTTTGTTACTTTCTGTAATATATTTTTATACTGTTGGTTTAAATTTATATTGAAGTTAAAAAAAACTTTTTTAAAGTACCTGAATAAGTTAGTGTAAAAACTGAAATACAGGCCATATTAGCTGAATTTACTAGTTGAGGATATTTACTTTATATGAAGTGTGTTATACGGTTTGGTAGAAAGTTTTTAGTAATGTAATGATATGCATTAGCTGAGAAGATTAAATCTACTTACTAGGCAAATCCTTTAATGTTACAATCCATACTTCTTCAAAATTATTAAAATTCTAATGTTTTGCATACCACAAAAATAATGGATTGAGTAATAGGGAAGGGATTAGGATATTTTATTTTCCTTATCAAGAGGAACCCTGTTACTTAGATTCTATACTCTGTTTTCCTGTTTGTATAAGAGCCTGTCAAAAGTTGCTGAACTGTAGAGTTTGGGCATTTTAATTTATGGGTTTGAATATCATCTTAAGAAAATTTGGTAATCGTGAGAAGCATGGTATAGTCTCTGAGGGAGTTTTCTCTTCCATCAAACAGTTAAAATTGCAGAGGCTTGGCAGATTGTTCTAATATTTTGCCAAAGTTAAATAAAACACAAGCTTAGTGATAAAAATTTATTGTGTTTTATTTGTGGATGTATTGGGGAGTGAACCTATGCTCTAAATATTAAGTAAATTATATATATCAGGGGTGGCCAACAAGTCGAACGACCGATCGATTGGGAGGCCAATTTTGGTCGATCACTCTCGATGTCTTAACTTAGAAACCGATTAGACTACGTGATAAATAGCGTACTAATTTAGGACCCTAGTTAGGGCGGCAGTAAGGGTTCTGTTTACACTGCACTAGACCGGGACTGTAATTCTGTCTGAGACTGAACGCATACCATGGCACCCGTGCTTTCCAAGCATAAGAAAATTGCCATTGATCTACGCCTAATTATGATTCCTTGGTTAGGGACATGCAAACTCAGTCTTCCCATTAATATTCACATAATAAATTCTAAATCTGTCTTTATCTGTAGCTAATTTGAACTAATATTGTCAATAATTGCTCATGTTGTTTTAATTCCCCTGGAAGTGACTTTTTTGGCCTGTTATGTGTGCTGTTTTTCACGTAGATGGATACATATGTTTGAACTTACAAGGTCTGACAATAAAGTTCGGTGAATAGTCCTGTAACATTAACGTAGATGAAATATTAACGAAAGTTACCTTACTGTCCTTTGAAATAGTCACCTCCCATAACTATGTACCGCTGACATCTGCTATACATGTTCTGGAAACTTTGCAAGAAGTCTTCTTTTGGGATGGAGTTCAAAAGCCTCGTCACGTTTCATTGGATGTCAGGAATATCGTCAAATCTCTTTCCTTTCAAAGCGAGTTTGAGTTGTGGGAATAGGAAGTCTGGAGGATTGATATCTGGCGAGTATGGTGGATGTTCAATTTGCACCACCCCCTTTTTTGCCAGGAACTGTTTGACGATATTGGCTGTGTGAGGGCGAGCATTGTCGTGAACAAAAAACCATGAACCTTGTTGTGCGTACTAGGGTTGTACCCTATGTAGACGTTTCATGAAACGGGTCAAAATTTCAATGTACGCTTCATCATTCATCGTCGTTCCCTCGGGTAGAAATTCCTTGTGTATAATGCCTTGTGATCGTCATCCAAGTGATGTGGCACAAGACGGCAACATGTTTTTCTCATCCCTAAATTCTGGGTAACGATTTGTCGCACGGAACAAATGCACTGAACAAGTCTTACACGGAACACAAACGACACTCACCTGAACAACGGTGGGGGCAGATGGTCAACACCTGCCGCTACGCAGGTGCCGAGTTTTGTTTCGCTAGTGTTGTCAGATAGGCCGTTCTGACTTCATTCACCGTACTTTATTGTCAGAGGTTGTATATTTTGCTTATATACCCATAGCTCGTGAGCGTGCATCTCATAATGAAACACAGTGTATAAACATAGTATGCATTTCACACCTCCCCCTCCCCCTCCCCACTTAGACTATGCCTATGACAACAAGTCGATCGACACTTTTTAAGATAAAAAGTAGATCTTATGTACACAAAAGTTGGCCACCCCTAATATATATATTTAAAAACCTTATTGAATAAAAGTAAAATTTATTATTTCACATATCTCTTATGTTATAAATATGAGATCAACATCTCCGTCACTGTGGGAATTCATCAGCAAGGTAGTTAAAGTAAATAATGACTCAAGATTTAATAACGAGAACATATTTAATTAATATTTAAATTATGTCTACAAAAAGAGATAACCAAACAGAAGAAAAACGTGGCTGTTAGTGCCACATGTCAGACATATTTCCAGTCTTCCAACCATCTCTCTGAAAAGCGGTACATTTCAGTTCGAATTTAAAAAGTTCTCCTCTGCCAGAAAGCAGGGGTTGCTAGAATCTCCTAGTTGTCACCCTTTTGGCAATTCTGGAACTGTTGATACCACATAAATTTGATGCAAACATATATATCAAATAATGCAAAGTGTTTAAAATAATATGGAACTCCGGACATGGATGTTTTTAACAAGCCTAAGTTACATCCTGCAGTGTATAAGTTGTGAAGCTTTTTTCTTTCTTTTCAAGCAAGTTTGGCCCGTATTCCAGTTTTTACAGCACTATTTCTATTGTAAGAAATAATATTAGCCTTATCTCTTCCTTCTCATTCACCTTACAAACTAACACGAAGTACAAATCTTAGTTTTTTTCTTTTGTGATCTGTTGAACCTTAAATGCATTTAAATGCATACATATGTATTTTATTATTTTGGTATATTTGGTATAAGTCTTTTGAACTTAATTTGCTTCATTTCATAGAAAAAAAATATATTGGTATAGTAATATTGAAATATATATCAGTTTATTTCCTGATGCAGGCTTGAACAACATACAGCCTGCCAGCACTCACTCTATGGCCCACGAAGCCTTTTGTGAAGATGCATAATATTATAAATCTAAAAAATACAGATTTTTTGAGGATTTATAATATTACAACAGAAACATAAGCATTGACTATAATTATTTATGTAATTTAAATAATCAATAATTTACTCTTTGTTAGATAAAATATTTTTTGCTGTTCCTATCTGTTCTATTTCCCTCGAGGCTTGTAGTAGCTTTCTGTAAAATAATACCGTCCTCATCACGTTTCAAGTTGTGCAGGCCTTTCAAAATTTTATTAAAATATGTTATTTTAATTATTTTTTCATCTTTTTAGTATATTTGATACTGTTTGAATGTTATTTTCTCTGTTATTGATTTGTGTTCTAATATATTTCTATTAATCAGTCACATCTATGAAATCATCAAAATTAAATAGTTTTTTTCTCTGAAATCTTTTCTTTTTGTAAAAATATCTTAAATTAAACTTAAGGGAGTTAGGTTAACGTGTACACATTTTTGTTTAGCAAATAATAGTTTATGAATTTAAAAAAAAAAACGGTTTCCTGCTCATCCCTCTTATATGCTTGAATCCAAACATAAAGAAAAAATAAGTAGTTAGTTTCACTTTTATCTTGCATGTCAGGTTTAATTGAAAGAAACGGAGAAAGTTATTTTGACTGAAGCGGGATCTAGAAAAGAAACAATTGTTTCTTCCTAGTCATTTACAAATTTTGTATATTTTATAATAAACCATGAGTTCATTGTTTCACTTTTCTTCTTTTTTTGAGCTTTTTTTCTAGTAATATGCTATTCTATTTTGAATATGTTTCATATTATTTTATAATTTATTATAATTGTTTTCAAAGTCTATGCATGTATGAGGGCTGTACAAAAAGTAATTTCCAGTTATTCTTCTAAAAAAAGGAAGGCAGTATAATGAAAATGTGTCAGCTATTTTAAAAATATATACAGGGTGAACCAAATGTCTTGTCCTGATTATAAAAATTCATTACAAAATAACCATTTAATATAATAATGTAACTTTTGTATTGTTGGAGAGGTCAGTTTAAGTAGTTTTTTTTGTGCAATAAATTATGCGAGTGCTCCTTCCAGAGGGATTCAGGGGAATATTTGAAAGGAGGACATTATTTTCGGCTGGAATGGTGTCGATTCAAGAGAAAGCCCATAAAGCGTTACCCTTAACATTTACTTAGACTTTATTGCAACTTTTTCAGAAAGATGTCGCACCCCCACACTGGGTATCTTTAGTGCGTGATTTCCTAGACAAAACATGTACTGTGTGTACTGTAACAGAAGACATGTTAAATAACACTTGGCGGGAACTGGAATATCGCTTCGACATTCTCAGAGCTACCAAGGGGGCACATGTTAAAATTTACTGAGGTAAATGGTCTTATAAAAAAATTTATAACAGTACTTACAATATATCCAAACAAACATAGGTCTAATTATAATAGTTTGAGCACGATAAATATTTATAATCAGGGCAAGACTTTTGGTTCACCCTATATTTAAAAATATTTTAAATATTTTTTTTAATATAAAGTTTCATTTTTCATCAGGCTTCATTAATAAAGTGGTACTTATGTATTATAGCTGAAACTTGGCAGCTTTTTACCTTTGGTGCAATATCCGCCAGCCAACACCTAATTTCACAGTGGCAACCTATTTTCTAACCGGAAGTTATACACATTTCCAGCAATAGCATGGTTAAAAATTACAAATGTGTGGAAAACGTGTTAGATGAAGAACAAGATTTCGATTATAAATAATTTTAGCTTTAATTAAAAATTGCGTACTAATGACAAAACAGAAATGCATGAAAAATATTCAAAATGAGTATGTTAAAACAAACGCAAAACTTTCGAAGCTTAAGTCTGAGGATGCTAAAATTTTACATGGTGGTTACTCCTAAGTCTTACGTGCCCAGTAAAAAAATATTTTTAAAAAATTGCAAATTTTAAGCGTGTTAAAAGTGATTTAAACTCCCTCCCCCTTTAAAATGCATCCAATGTATCTCTTGAACAAGTGTCCGGAAAGTTGAAATTTTGTATGGTGGTTCCCCTTAAGCCCTAGGTGCACACCAATAAATCTTTTTTTTTTGTAGTTCAAATTTTAAGGGGTTTAGCCCCCCCCCCTAAAAAAAAAAAAACAAAAAAAAAACAATGTATCTCTGGAACCATAAGGCCTGTGAAGCTGAAATTTGTTTGATTGGTTTCCCTTAAGCCTTAGGTGCACACCAATAATTTTTTTTAGTTCAAATTTTAAGGGGTTTAGCCCCTCCCCCAAAAAAATAAATAAATAAACCCACTGTATCTCTGGAACCATAAGGCCTGGGAAGCTAAAATATTTGTCGGTTGGTTTCCCTTGAGCCCTAGGTGCACACTAATAAATCTATTTTTACATTCAAATTTTAAGGGGTTTAGTCCCCTCCCTCCCCCCCCCCCCCCAAAAAAAAAAAAATTCCACTGTATCTCTGGAATAATAAGGCCTATGAAGTTTAAATTTTGCATGGCAGTTCCTCTTAGGCTCTAGGTGCTGGCCAAGAAAGATGTTTAAAAAGCAGCTTTTTAGGAGGTTAGGGTGGTTTTAAATCCCCAAAATAAAAATGAAATATCCAAAACTCGTATTTAAATTCGGATCACTGTCATTAAATTCTGCGATGAACTCCTTGTGAGAAATGACCCCACCTTACTGCTAAAGTTAATTGAAATTAAATGAACCGAATGACATAATTCATGGCACTCATGTAATTTGTGGTGAAGCACGTGTATGAAATATACGAAAGCAGTTATTAAACATGCATAAACATTTTGAGCAGCAGCATGTTTAAAAAAGTATATGGAAAACACATGGAAAAGTAAAAAAATCGGCAGCTGATGAACAAGATTTCGCTATAGATAATTTTAGATCTAATTAAAAATTTCATATTAAAGACAAAATAGAAATACAGTCTTGGACAAAAAAATAATTGTGCGGTCGGGGGACCCCCGTCAGGAATGAAGTTCCTTACGTTATTTTTTCAAGTCTAAACGTGATTTAATATGTAGATTTCTATTGATTATATTAGTGTATTTTTGTCACGCGAAAAAGCACAGCCCTCTTTTATTCAACCAACTCTCTCTCTCTCTATTTTATTAAAATAAAAAATTTTAATATATAAATTATTTTTATTAAAATTAAAAATTTTAATATATAGATTATTTTTATTTAGATGTTATCTAGCATAATTTTTAATCGGATTAATTTTATTATTTAATCACCAACAAAAATAAATTAATGACAATATAAATCCTGCGTGAATTAAACAATAACAAACAAAAAATAACTTTAAACCGAAAGACGCGATTCCATAGGGATGGTATGAAATCTTTCAAGTAAAGCATTTACAACTGGTCGAAGTTTATATAAACGATCATGCTGAGGGTCATCATGTGGTTGTTGTTTACTGTTGTCATTCAAATGTAGAAATTCTTTTATCTTTTCAAAGCGTTTTAGTGACATACATTCTTTTATTACATCATTGCCTATGGCAGGTGACCAATATGGCCTAGTGTTTGGTACATATACAATAGACATCATTATACAAATTCCAATGTATTGTTTAATTTCTAAATTTGTTACATTAACACACTTTTCTGGTTTTTTTTTTTGCACACTGAATAAATTTGTTTCCTGAACTATATGCTCAATCAAATCTTCTGTAAAATGATAACTAAAAAAATTTAGAGGTGTGTTTAAATTCATAATTTCAGG
Organism: Dolomedes plantarius; assembly: GCA_907164885.2. NCBI lineage: Eukaryota > Metazoa > Arthropoda > Arachnida > Araneae > Dolomedidae > Dolomedes > Dolomedes plantarius. Next base: position 76,469,517 of record OU015492.1, read on the forward strand.
AGAGAGATTCTCGTCACCTCAGAATAAAATTTGATCATCATTTAGATTGTTCTCCCTACATTGTTTCTATTAGTTTTTGGCATGCTCCCACAACTAGGCAGATTAAGAACATCGCTATTATCAAGTAATGATACCTCATCTTCCGAATCACTACCATCAAAAATTTCATCACAAACTTTGTTTGGTTTTTATAATTAGGATCACCTGTGCTGCCACCTCTTTCTAAATCAGATCCATCTTCACTATGATCACTCCACGATCTGTTCATAAGTTCCTCAATTTCTGGTGTTAAAAACTTTCTTCCCCCCCATTTCCTTAAAAAAATGGCATAAGCACACCATGTATCATTTTTGATACATAAAATTGAAATCATACTTGAATTTTTTATAAAAGATTAAAGAAGTATTTTATTAATAATTATAAAAGCTACGTACCTCTAAAATATATTTATAAAACTTTCAAAGATGTAAACTGACTTTAAAATACTGAAAATATAGCAAATACTAAGGCTGGTCTGGTATGTGGGCATATAGTGCTTAGGAGTAACCACCATGCAAAATTTTAGCATCCTAAGACTTTTTCTTTGAAAGATTTATGTTTGTAAGATATTCATTTTGAATATTTTTTGTGTATTTCTGTTTTGTCATTAGTGCGCAATTTTTAATTAGAGCTAAAATTATTTCGAATCGATATCTTGTTCTTTATCTCCCGCATTTTCCACACATTTGTATTTTTTTAACATGCTATTGCTTGAAATGTTGTTTATAACATCTGGGCACCGAAATCTTTTATAAAAGTTGGGTTCTTCATCAAAGTTGAGGTATTACACTGTCATATTTCTCGTCAAACTTCTTTTATAAAAGATCTTTGTCAAATAACTTTCATAACCTAAAAAAATAAAGAAAATCTTCAAAACGAAACTTAAAACGGGAGTGAAAAGCAATGAATGGCGAAAACAATACTATCAACAAGGATGGGGCGCATAATTGGCACTTTATTTCCATTTTTATTGCCAAACCGCAAAGTTTCAGCTATAATACGTAAGTACCAATAAAGTATGACCAAAACCTCTTCAATGGATGTACATTTGTGTATTCTGTCTTTAAGTAATTTATGTTTGGTTTAATGAAGGTCTTGTCATACTGAGTAATGAACTATTGACTGTTATGCTGAAGAAATCTGCAACTTGTAAGTGCAACTCTTATAAAAACCGGTTTTAAACTTTTTTCACTAAAAAATTAATAGTATGTAACTGGAATATCATGTGGCAGAAAAGATGCTATTTGCTGATAGCAATTTTAAGGTTGTCCCTTCCACTCTCCTTTCAACATCTGTCTGTTTTTTACTACCTAATTCATACAATTTTATCTTCATACTTTTCTTGTCTATGAATTTTGGTAGTACTTGAAGTTCATTGCAAGAAAAATTAAAACCATTCTAGGGGCCTTCTAGACTGCTGTGTAGTTTTAATGCCTCAAGATAATCTACTCTGCATAAGAGATAATTTTATTTCTAGTAGCTGTTTGATTGTAATAAAACCATTGCTCAATTTGAGTGGAATTATGAGTTTCAGCTATTCACTTCTCTAATGCTGTGAATAGTCTAAAACAAGTATTCTACTTTTCTTCTTGATGAAATGAAGAAGCATTTACTTTTAATAATGCTCATATTCATTTTGCTGGAACCCTGTGATAGAAAGTTGAAGAGTTTTGATATGGTTTTAGATTCTTCAGTTCTTCTGTTGGATATTAATTTCTTAAAGTTTTTCATACTTGCATGTTTACATTCTTGCATGAATGTTGAGATCGCTGTTTTGAAATTATTCATCTATGTTATGCAATTTTGTATGAGCAACTAAAGAGTCTTTTTATAAGTACTTCTAAGTATGCTGACTGGATAAGGACTGAATGACTTTCCTATGTTTTTAAGCCACAGCCCTACTTGTACTGAACCTATAGTTACTTTCCACATTGCTGGTGATTTTTTTCTTTTTTTAATATGCTGAATTTGCTCTGTCAGTGCACTTAGCTTGGCCATTTCTATTAATGAACTTTTTGATAGGTTTTATTTTCATCTATATATATATATATATATATATATATATCAATTTATAAACACTTTTTGACTAATTAATCCTAACAAAAAGGTGTTTATATACAATCTGTATCTGCTAGAAAATCTTTCATAGCATATAACTAAATTATTGAGGTATGGATACCACAATTGAAGTTCTGATAAGTATTATTTATTCTTTTCTTGTATCCATCAATATGTTTGTGTTCTAAAGTGTCATCAGTATTCAAATTTAATGAACAAAAATCTTTACATATAACTGATAGAATTTAAAGCTCTTAAAACTTATTTTATTAAAGAGCAAGAAATATTGTTGAATTCTATTGATGATAATGAAACCAGGTCCAACAAGATGGAGGAAGATTCTCCAGACTTGGGCTGGTCTCAATATAGGGGCCTAGCTTTAGGACTCAGATTTAAAAATTTCCTCCCTAGGCCCCCTTTGACAGACCATTGCATTATTCTTTCTGTAAAACTGACAGTACAAATAACAGCTTTTTTTATTGCCTAATATGCAATTTCAGAAGTTCTGTTCTGGAAAGATTTTTCCTTTATTCTCTGTGGTGATATTTTGATATTCTCATTTATGGATATTACTTTTATATATATTACATATATTAACATTACTTCTTATTTATTCTATTATGTAAGCTTTTTTATATTGGAGGCAGGTGTGTAAAATACATAATTGCAGCATTTTTTTTAAATGACCCCTGATATGTTTAAAGACCTTTATTTCTGAGTTCAGAAAAATAACAAAATTACCTTGTTGTGTTTTGTATTGCTGTATATTAATTTTTAATGAGTGCTTATATAAGTTATGATTGAAGTTTGAATATAATATTGTGTTATAATTTCCAGTGATACATTTTTCTATAGTGTAAAACTTGTTTGTTATATTATAAAAAAGTTTGAATAACAAGGAAAGAAAATAAAAATATTATTGGAAACTTTCTGAATGAATTTTTTGAAGTATCGAAACATCTTTTGTCTAATTGACCATTTAACTTAAAAGGAAATACAATTAAAAAATTTCCTATAAACCACTATATTAATCAAGTGATTCATTTAAATTGAAAGTAAAGATTTGCTATAAATATACTGCTTTAAGGTCTTCTCAGATTCCTGCTCTAGCAAAATATGCTTGTTTATTACAATACTTGATGTAATGTTAGACCTTTCTATTTTTGAATGTTTAATGCTTATTGAAAAAAGAAGTAAGGAAATATATTGTAAGCTGTTAGATACAAATTAGTTGATAGTTTGACTATTATATAAGCATAAAGTAAAGAAAAACACCCTGAACTCAATGATTTGCATTTTCAAATACAGAGGCACTTGTCCAGAGACACTCACACAGTATAATGGAAATTGACTACTACGTAGCTGGGAGCACCATACACGTGAGACAACATTGCTCCCTAGTACCACCTCAATTTTGTCCGAACACACCTAGGGGCAGTATGCAAGGCTCGAACCTTCCCCCATCCCTCTAACCACATGGAAGGAATTTCTGGGCTACGGATTTTGCATTCTCGTATACGACCTAGATATGAAGTCATTTAATGTTGCTCATCAGGATTCAAATGGAGCATCCTCTGTTCAAAGCCTACTTTGCTACCACTAAGCTACCTCAGGCCTAAACTCAATGTTAAATGATAATTTTAAAATCAAGTCCTATGATTTAAATGGTGGATAAGAAGTTCAACCCTTGATTATGAAGAGATACTTACCCATGCAGACTAACTTTTAGTGGTAACCAGAGAGATCAAGTCTTCGCCTCTTGGGAGAGTGCTACAATGGCACTAGGATTTGAGTTGATGAACTAAGGCAACATATTAGGACTAAGGTATGCTTTCTTGAGGACAATAAAACCCAATCAGAGAAACAAGATCACAACTAAGTTGATATCCTCTCACTGATAAGACCAAAGGAATAAAATGACGCAAACTCTTTTCATCTTAAAAATTTTATTCTTTGGAAGAACACAATATACAAATTACTGATCCGATGTTATCTTATACAATAACATGGCCAGATAGATGGACAGCTCAACAACTGAAATCTAAAAATTGTTTTTGGTTCCTAAAAACAGTCACACCCTATAATATTGTTAAACTGCTCAGATATACAAAACTAAAATATCTGATATAACTACCGTTGTCAAGCTTCCAATAACAGTAAACTTATAATTACAATATTTAAACAATAACATTATATAGTCAGTTTATATAACTTGGACATGAAAATCAAAATATCTCCAATGTAATAAACAGTAAATTTATACCTAAAGAATTATACAAATAAAAAATATCACAGAAAAATATTTTACCTAAAATTTTTAATACTTTTCTTATGCTACAAACAGTTGGTTTGGAATAACACATGACTGCAACTCTGAAATTCAAAATACAACCTTTTGAAATGTGCACTTTTAAAAAAGTGGGCACAACACACTGTTTTATGAAATGCATCAAAATTTAAAAAGAGACTTAAAATTAAAATTGTTGTTAGAAAGATAGAATTATGCAGAAACTGATACATTCTCAAGTAGTTTGACATCCCCCGTAATACTTCCTGTTTAGGACAAGTCCTGAATACTGAATTAATACTTATCCAGTCAACAGAAATTTTTTTTTCACTTAATAAATATTTTATACTCTCATGTAAGTGTTGCATGATTGCTCATAGACTGGGACTAATGGATTGATTTACCTCACATAAATGGTATGGTCTCATACTAATCAACAAACAGTATCCTGTATGTTAAAATATTCACTATCTCTGATTAACTCAAAAATTTAATGGCAGTTTCAAATTCCATTTGGCAATAATGATTCAAAATAAAGTCATAAATCACATTCCATCATGCAAATTTCCTGCTATAATGAAAGCTGGTATGTATAAAAAATTTGAGTTCATTGGGTGTCTCTTTTGCGATCGATTTATATAAAGTTCATTCCAATAATAACACCCAAGATGATTTGACAGGTGCATAGACTTATGAACTGTACAATATATATAGATATGATTAACAAACACACTTAATATAGCTTTGCATAGAATTAATCTAATTATATAGTTGAAAGAATTTCATATGTATATAGATCAAAATAATATATAGAAATGCTGGCAAGAATGACTTGTGTACATTATATAAGCTGCCAAAATATTTGTTAACATTCAAAAATTAAATTCTCATACATTCACAATTTTGTATTAAAACTTTTATATGTGTGAATTTCTAATACACATTTTCTAAAACTAGTAAAGAGAAGTTTAGGCAGGATTATCCTCAAGTCATGCACAACAGCTTTAACCAACATAGGAAGAAAATTGACAGTGGAAACAGTGCATAAACTGGAAATTTCTAATTCATACCACATTGAAATTAAATTTCCCTATCCCCTTTGATGAATTACATTTGTGTTGCATGTGTATCTGTCTTAAATTTTTCATCTCTAAATTTTGTAACATTACATCAAACAAAAACAAATTTACATAAAATGTACAAACTTAAATTAAGTACTAAAAAATAATTCAATAAATATTTAGCTAAAACATCGATTTAAAAAAGAAAAAAAAATCCCTCATGAATTATGTAACTTCCCCACCATTCCCGACGCTATCGATATTTCGCATGAAAAATGATATTTTTCTATGATTCTCCCAAATAAAGCTACAGATAATAGACAACATGTGATAATGTGTTTAAATGCTTTTCACTTAGATAGCTGCCACTTTATAGCTGTTATACAAAATGAATGCAGCCAATTGGGTAGTAACATCTCAATTTACAAATGCCATTTCAGAAATTATATTGATATACTGGCCTTTCGATATACAATATCTTCTGGAAAAGGAAGCAAAACACTTTTAGAATTTTGGTTAGAAAGAAAATAATAGCCCAGGACGGTGTTCAATAAATCATAATCAAGAGAGTTCATTTGAATAATTGGTGAGCAGAGGTGTTTATTATTATGGAACACTTTTTTTATGAGACCATTGTAGGAAGCTTAAACTATACACTACTTGGAAACTTGAGTTACAGAAACCAACAACTCTCTATTTTTCTGTTCTTTCTGTTTAAGGAAAGTGGATGCTCAAGAGTCTGGCTCAGAAGAGTTCATCTGAGAAATTTCCTCTTTTCTGCATACTATGACTCGACAAGCATAGTAAGAGGACTGACTGTGGAATTTCTTTTCCATGTGCAATCACTTGCTTCCAATACACATGATGTACCAAAGAGAGGGAACACAGCCCATTCACTTTTTCCCTCGGGTACTGCTGGGACGCAGTTTTGTGTCCCGGCTGCGACTGCGGGCTTTTGTAGCACTCCACTGGCTAGCTGAGTGATTGTCCGATCGGCTGTGACTCTTGTGGACTGAGATATCTGGAAAAACAAGAGCAAATTGCATTTCAACAAAGATTACACCAGGTTAAGAAACTAATAATTTAGTGCTCTAAATGCTACACTTTTAACAATCCATCCAAATCTTATAGAATCGGAGCAACAACATCCATTTCCAGATTCAATAATGTAATTGCTCCTAATTTCATCCTCTGTGTCTTAATTTAAATTGTTCACCAACTTTCACAATAGTAACAGCAGCTACAACAATTGGAATAGTTTACATGTGAACTGATTATAAAATGATAGAGGGTAGTAGGGCCTTCAATATGCTCACTAATATGTTTATTATAATTTCTTCAAATATTTTGAATGAAAATTAAACAGAAGGTTAAATGATACTGAATTTTTTAGGGGAGAGTAAAAGAATGCCAAAATATGGTAAAGCCAAGGCAGGCAAATGACTATTTGCTTGCCATTACTCATTGTGTAGACCAGGGGTCTGTAATCTTTTTTACTAGGAGTGCATATTTCAGAAATGTGGGAGTTTGGTGGGCACTGCTGGTTGAAGAGGAGGAGGAGGGAGGGGTTAATATTTAAACATGAAAATATTAATGCAACATAAATTTTTAATACATAAATTCAAATTTTAATTTAAACAAAACAATCTTAAAATAAATAAATAATGGGATATTTGACAATGCAAATCTGCTGTCAATTCTTTGTAATGTGACAGATAAGTTGAATTCCCAGTTCTCGGACATTTTTCCAAATGAGTGTCGGTGTGATTTTAAGTTTTTCATATTGGAAAACAAAGATAGAGTATAAGCATATGTCAACATGTAAAAAGAGTTGAATTTCAGAGTAGGAAAAAGAAGCTGACTCACAGCGAGGAGAGAGACGCTGTCGAGAAAGCAGACTGCTCAGTTTTTGATTTTTACGGTTTTAAGATTTTTAATTTTTTAAACTAAAATTATTCTTTACAACTATAAGTGTTTGTTGTTCAAACATCTAAAAATTTAGATATTTCAACAGCGGGCACTTTAAAATTATTTCGCGGGCACTGCATTGTTAACCTCTGGTGTAGACATTCTCTTACTCTTCTACCAAGGAAGAAAGCTAAATTTGCGTTAGAAATTCTAAGTAAGCTAAAATAATAACGGTTTTCCCATTTTCCGGCTTGTTTCATTAGTTTAAATGCTAATTTTCCTATAATTCTGTCAGTAGTTATATAATTAAAAATATAATATATATTTTTAAATTAAAATTAAAATTTTTAAATTAAATTTTAATTTAAATTTTTTAAAAACATAATTTATATTTTTAAATTGTAAAACTACTATATTCATCCGATTTATAAGTATCAGTTGAAGTTACAACTACTGGAAATGGTACTCACCTTCTCGACTCCTTTTGGTAGTAACATTTGAGGAAGCAGAGGTATTCCTTGCTGCCCTCATCGCCCTACCCCTACTGTCAATGACAAGCTTGTCAGGACGTACAAATATTCCAAAACGAGGCTTGCATTCAAAGTACCGAGTCCCATTCACAGTCCCATCATTCTTACCTACAAATACAACATTATTATTACAAACAATAATTACACATGTTGTAAACAAGAAATGAAATAAATACATATAGTATTTTATACCCATAATATTTTTTAGCTTTTAAGAGCTGACATAGAAAACAAAGTTGCAAAAATCAACTTGACTCAGGTATTTAAATATGAATTATCGTAACTAGATGAGTTTCCTTTTAAATAATATGAGTAATTATAGGTATATAACTAATTAGAAAAAAATCAGTCATAAGTAGCAATTATGAATCATTGTCATACATACTGCATGTATCATGCTTAAACCTCACTCTATAAAAATAACCTAGAATTAAAAAAATTTTTTTTAGCAAATGTGTATCTTAACCACAAATTTAACAGAAAAATACTTAATTGTTTCATACATAAAGCAGACAATAACAAGTATAGTGAATGTACTGAAATAAGAAGAAACTGAAATTCAGAGATAACATTCCGTGAAAATTTCTGAAATTTTTCTCAATTAACTGAATACCCATTTTGTCAATATACAGCCATTCATGCACACATGCCACAACATTGTTGATTCATGAATTTAGAAGTTATGAAAACTTTTCAATAAAACTACCTAGTTAAAATCAACAGTTCTCGAAACTAGTGAGTAATAATGTGTGTTCACTGATGCACAACTCTAAAAATACGTCAAATAAGTTTTAATTATTTTTTGAGAGGAGTGACTGAAATTTCAGTTATTTATTCTACAACATAACGTGTTAGTATTCTGACTATAACGTTCTAAGCATTTTCTTTCAGTGTTATTATCCACAGAGTTATAGCTTTTATTTTAAAACTAAAAAAAAAGGTTTTATTTTTAACCTAAGAAAATGTTATAAAATTATACAGGTGTTACTTGACAGAATTCTATTAATATACAAAGATGAAATCACCTGTTTTAGATTACAGAAAAGTGATTTTAGGGAATTGTAAAAACAAATATAAGAAAGTTAAAATTTTTCTTGGGTAGAAACCATGAATACATTTCAATAGCCATAGTTTAAACAGATGCAATGTTTCACCGATTTTATTCTTCAGAAATTTAAAGAGAAGCAGAATGATCTAATCTCATAGCACAAATCAACAAAACGAATATACAAAAGAACACAACAGTGTGATACCTTATCTACTTTTAAGAAAATATTCTAGAATTATCCCTAGGCATTTTCAAGACTGTGCAGAGTCCCACTCTGTATTTCATTCCACCATTAATCCTACCCCTTTTTCATTAGAAAAAAAATTACCAATTATTTAATTAAAAAATAAAAAATTTTAAAAGAAAAGTTTTATTAATTTGAAGCTAGTTTCACTCTATCAAAAATTTACAAAAATATATTTTAATTGCTATATAAAATCATAATTAAATTTAACAATCGAGGCAAAATTTAAAAATATTTGTCACTTTTATTAAAAGTTTCTATTTTTCTTCAACTACCATTCTCTTTTATAAATAAATACTTTGCCTTACTGTATTTCTTATCGGTTCTATCACTAGCATTTTATACTACATTCAGAGCTTCTAGTAGCGACATCAATAGAAAATTGCAGAATGTAGTAGGATTTTCAGTATTGTGCTTGATATTTGATGAGATAAATTTCTTTAATTCAGCATAAATATCTTTATTTTTGATAAACACTTAAAATTATTAAATACTGTAAATACTTTTTAATGTAATAAACCTAAATAAATAATAATCCTATCAAAATATCTATTTCTTTAAAACTTCAATTAATTTTGACTTATAAACTGATTTTCTGTATCTAGGATAAGATTTTTATAAAATGTTACTGAGAAATTTTTTTTATGGAATTCTATACAATTTATTTGCATAAGGGAAATTTTAAATTCGTATCAGTTTTTGTAGAAATGCATGGCACTCAGTATAGACCTCTGTTCATCTTGGCATACAGATAATGGTATGGAACAGAGATAATAAAAAATGGGCATATTTACCCGTGGGAGTATCAAGCTCAACTCCAGCCCAGGGGCCAGGAGCAAAATGTGTTGGCCCCAGATATGCAACAACTCCAGTCTTGTTGTAGGGAGAAATCATGACACTCTCACCTACTGTTAACCAAGATGGAAATTTCATGTCTGCTTGAATGTCACGCCCCATTTCCCCTGGTAAAAGAAAACAAAGTAATTAATTTTAAAAAATTCATGCACATTTAAAAAAAAAATATTCAAAGAATAGGACAAATCTCTCTCTATATGTATATAAAAATGTATGTATGTGTGTGTGTATGTATGTTCCAGCATTACTCTGGAACACCTGGAGCAATTTAAACCAAACTTGGTACACATATCACAATCTGGAAAGAAATACTGGGTGGGTGGGAGGTAAGACACCCCTAGAACCCCTAGGGAGTCAGGGGGCACATGTAAAAATAATCAAAAATGACTGATATTAGTGTCGAATCCATAGTTTTCAGGGTTGCTGAGATTAATAGTAACACTCCCGATGTTGTCTAAGTGCAAGTTCAGCCCCCCATCAGCATTGGAGGGGGGGGGGGGAGGAAGAAGGGTTGAATATAAAATGTTCAAAATGACGAAGAGTAGTATCGAATCCATAGTTTTAGGGGTCGCTGACATTAATAGTGACATTCCAATGCTGTCTAAGTGCAAGTTCAGCCCCCTTCAGCATTGGGGGGGGGGGGGGGGAGAAGAAGGGGGGAATATAAAATGTCCAAAATGACCAAGAGTAGTATTGAATCCATAGTTCTTGGATCGCTGAGATTAAAAGTTACACTCCTGATGCCGTTTAAGTGCAAGTTCAGCCCCCCTCATTAACATTGGGGCTAGGAGGGGGGAAACAAAATGTCTGAGTAGTGTTAAATATATAGATTTGGAGGTCATTGTGATGATTAGTGACACTCCTGATGCACTTTAAGTGCAAGTTTCGCCCCCATCAGCATACGGGGGAGGGGGAAGACGGGGGGAAAATAAAATGTCTGAGAGTAGTGTCAAATCCATAGTTTTCGGAGTCACTGAGATGAATATAAGAAACTAAAAAGGTTGTTTATAATCAAGTTTTGAATAAAATAATACAGTTAATTTGTAATTTTATTTTATCATTTGTATACTGTACATATACTTTTAGATATCTGAAAAAAAAATTACTTAGATTTTACACTATAAGTAGAATACATTCCTTTTCCTGTGTAGTAAAAAATTGAGATTAATAAATACCTGGGTAATGCCGGGTAAACAGCATTACCCAGGTATTTATTAATCTCAATAGTCTAGTATTAGATAAATTAATCAATTGAAAAAGTAGCGATATAAACATACCATCTGAAGAACCTTGGGAGTGTGTTTCAATATGTGTGTCAACACACTGGGGATCTAAAAGTTCTGGTTCAACAGGTGCCTAGAAAGAAAAAGAAAGAATTACATAAAGAACATATCTGTCATGTCAACTACAATAGAATGATGTTAATGTCAGTCAGAAGAAGATAATCTTTTGGCTACCAAATTTAAAATAAAGTTACATAAATACAGGGTAATGAAAAAATCATGCTACCCAGAGCATGGATAAAATTCTTTCAAAAAATATATGATAACTAGCTGAAAACCCGCACTTCGCTACGGAGTACATTCAAATTAAATACAATGGTCAATGTATGCAATTAATGCAAAAAAAAAAAAAAATATATATATATATATATATTTATAATAAATACGACGATCAATGTATACAATTGATGTAAAATATATATATATATATATTTATAAAAAAACCGTAGGGGATATTTATTTTTTTGGATAATATCCAATCGTCTGCTGCATTAGAGAAAAAATTATTTTTGTCTATTTAGTTGTTATGCATGTGACGATAAATTTATTTAAAGTACCAGAAAAAGAAATCACGTGATCAGCATTTAATAAATTAAATTCTAAAAATTAATCTTTAAAAATTCACCAAAAATCAGAAAATCGAGGTAAAGATTAAAAAAAGATCTCATTTTAAAGGAATTTTTATCATCTTTCTCATGATATAAATTTTATAACCCTCAAATTATTATTTTAAATGCAAACTTAAAAAAAGTTACAAAAACAGCTTAAAAGTTTAATTTAAAAAAATCTAAGAATTTTCAAAAATCTCTCTTAATGCACTTCCTACACCATAAGAAGAATCGCCACGCAAAATTTCAGCCCTTTAGGTCCAGCGGTTTGGTCTGTGCATTGTATGTCAGTCAGTGAGTCAGTTACGGAACTGTTTTATATATATATATATAGATTAATTCCCTCATCAGATGTAACAATCAGACTGGTACAAACTACCTAGGAGGCTGAATACACATTAATGGTACGGTCTGTTCTCTGTGTGCGTGGGAAAAAGATTTTTATTTCACAACTGTCACATGTTTAAACCAAAGAATGCTTGTTCTTATGCATAGGTTGAAAAAACAAATATCTTGATATAAAATTGAGAAGCAGATACAATAACTAGAAATCAAATTTTACTCCCTAAGAATCTGATGTGTCTTTAATTTACTGTTTGCAAAATTTCAAAGTCATTAGCTCTTAAAAATTGCAGCTAGAGACACCTAAATATATTAATCTGGACTTCAGTTCTTTTTTTATTGTCTTTCTAGCTCTTGTTTTAATGGGAGTTACACACACAAACTCTGGATCTAGTTGGAAAGTGCATAACTTTCTTGATAATAGCTTATTATGTTTGAACTTAATCATGAATAATACACATTTCAAAAAACAAGCTCTATACTACATATAGCTTTTTAAACGAAGTTTAGTCAACAAATTCAGAACAATTTTAAAATGAGTAGTAAATAGAAGCTTTGTAAAATCCACAACCAGGCATAAACTTTATTTACACCTTATTTGTTTTCTGCAAGTTTTTGTAAATATAAGTTGAAACTCTAATTCTAGGATGAATTTAGGAATAAGTATATTCTTACAAGAAACTAAATGTGGTCTTGAATTAGAAAATGCTAAATTATGAAATAAGTTTTGTAACATATATATAAAATTTATGAACATTTGATATCTTTTGAATTCTCAGCTTTAAAGAGTTGAATCAATCACTCACTAAAATTTTAAAAACAAATTGTCCCCCCAAAAAATTTTAAGCAAAGAAATATTTTCTGGGAGTGAAAGATCTTGAATTTTTTTAAAAATAGGAATTTATATTGTTTTCTTATATATACAGATAATAACAGCGGAAATTACTGATAAATATAATAGACATACCTTTACATCTTCACCAGGTGTGTTGGAATTATTGTTATTATGGAAGTCTTCTATGAATTCTGGGTTGTTAGTAAAGAACTGAGGTTGGTGGTCCTCTTCACTAAAATAAAATTATGCAATAACAAGTTTAATATCAGTATTAAAAAAAATTAAAAGCTACAAAATTATTTGATTGTCAATATAAGTAATAAAAAGTTGAAATAAAACCTCAAAAAAGTGCCTGTAACTAATTTTTTTTTAAATTGTAGAAACTGTAAGTAATAGCAAGGAAAAGGTATATTATCAAGAGCATAAGATTAATATTTAACTACCAAATATCATATATGACAAGAAAAAAATATTCTTTTCAAGGAAACAAAATAAGTAATCAGTATTAACTGCTTGTTATAATTCACTGAAGTAGAAATTCAAGTTTCATGCCAGTAATATAAGTACATGGATGTAACTCATATCAGAACAAAAATTTCAAGTAATGTAGCAAACTAATATATGTTGCATTAATAAATTTATTTTATAAGGAAAAAAGTAAAAGTTTTGGGATGAAAAGATCATGATTTTTAAAGCTTATTCATAACCCACATTAAAAGCAAGATAATAGCAACAAACATTTTACAAAAAAGTTTTATATTTTTAATTACAAAAGACAAAAGTAATGACTAATGGATAGTAAAATTACAATGTCTTGCATTCTAGAGATTTATTGAATGATAGATTAGACTTTTTCTAACTAATTATATATATTGCAACTACACAAAAATTAATATTGAAAATACATCATTGAGAAGTTGATTCAGCTCTGATATAACACTAGACAAATAAATTTTTTAACCAAATCTACTGGCTTATTCAGATGCATTTTTTGTTTTGAGGTACTCTTTGAGAATTTATGCTTCTATTTAGGGAACTAGCACACAAAGAGCTTGTTTGGCATATATACATTGGTTCTAGAGCCAAATAAATTATGTTATTTTCAGTTTTCAAAGATTATTTTCTCTAAATGTTATGGTTATAAAAATAATTAAAATTAAAAGCATACATTTTTGTGCAAATTTAATGTTTTAAATCAGTAATATTCATAAACTAGTGAAATAAGCATTTTTTCACATAACCAGACAGCTTATGCAATAACAGCTTAACTCTGTTATAATATCACTTAAATTTATTTGCTATGCCTCTTGCTTATATCATCAAATCTCAGTGTTATAATGTTTTATGATCTATATGAAATACCAGGGGACTTAAAGTCCTCTGGTATTTCATATAGATCATATGACTCTGTAGTACACATTACAGAGTCACCAAAACCTGTTATGTCAAGTCTTCACTGACTCAGCTGCTCTCTTGTGGGTCACAAATTGGAGCTACTAGAGTTTCTCAAATTCAGACTAAGGAACATATTTCAGAAGTGGAAATGAATTTTGAAATACAGTCAAGCTATAATATCTTATACTCTTATGCATATACATGGGTATTTCAAACAACAGTCTGGTGCTATACCTACTAGATTATTATTGTTGTTGTTGTAATTTTTAAATGCCCCCTGGCTGGAAGTATTCCAGACCAGGTTCATATAGGTTAGCAGACCGAGGGGTGAGGCTCTAGATTATAATGGTACCACAAGAGTCTGATTTAGCCAGGTGCCACCTCAAATTTGACCAAGCACCCCCAGGGGTGACATCTGGGGGGGATCATACTCTCTCCCACCCTCACTGACCTCATAGAGGGACTTTCCAATCTATCGATTTAATGTGCCCATATCTGGCCTAGACATGGAAGTATTTAATGACACTTGTTGAGATCTGAACTAAGCACCCTCAGTGCCAAAAGTCAATGCACTACCACTCAAACACTTACAGATAATTAATTAAGAATACCTTGGAACCCATTTAACATAATTAGAATTAATCTACATAGAAAACATAGTCACCTGGGTGCAGCCATGTCTGGAATGAAGTCAGGGTCCCTAAAATCTTCTGTTCCACCACTTTGTATGGATATCGAATCTTCGCTAGATGCTGGTGTCGTAGACAAAGCTTGAGATCCATAACCACTTGAGATCATGCTAGGGGTACCAACTTTTTGCTGAAATATTCAAATCACTATGTTTACAAGGCAAACAAATGCGATTAATGAAAGGAAATGCACAAGAGTTGAACCTTTTAAACAAAATCCATAATTAACAGTGATTAAACAAAATATTTATTACTAGGGAGATTACATCATAAACCATTTAAGAGAAAACTAAGATTAAAAATATGGGAATGACATTCTTCCTTAACATAAGTCAGTTACAAAATAAGTAATATTTATTCACAACATGCTGAAGAGCTAAAAATTGAAACAAGAATGTGACAAGCATAGTATTTGTGTAATACTTACCTTATAAAATGCATACGTTAAGTTTCTTTTACAGAGTATTTGCTGAGAATTCAATCCGCTGTAACTTTTTGATGTTTTGATTTTTGTAAAACATTAAGAGGAAGAACCTCTTATAAATATATATCAGTATTTTTGCTTTTGTTTGCGTTGATCTTATGACAACAGTGGAAGTAAAACATATCAAATGTTTAAAATTGTTTCAAGATTTCATGCTAAAATATCCTTTATTACTTTTCTATCATGTGCCACAATTTTGTCAAACTTCATTTAACACTAGAAAGCGGCTGTCGTCATTTTGACGGTTTTGGACATACTATTGAGAGCTATGTCTATATTTATGTCCTCAGGCTTCTGAAATTTTATGACTTTTTCTAATTTTACACGAAATATGCACACACATTTACAAAATTATATTCGATAGTAAAGAGTAGGCATACAACACATTTTCTCCCCCTAAGACTGAAAGCCGTCAATTTGACAGAAATATAGAAAACAGGCAGAAATCTTTAAAATAATACCGGAAAAATGTTAGTAACTTTTCGTCTCTTCCCTCTTTTGCAAATAACAGAAATATTGGCTCGTCGGAAATATTGGTATTGAAAAATAAGGACTGCACAAACCATGCATATATTTTTACGGATAAACCATACCAGGTTGTCAGCTCGGCATACCTGCATAAAAATATATCTAAATATGTACTAATTTATTATATATTGGTATGAAATAGTTCAAAATTTAAAGTATTTAACCTTTTTTTTTAAAAAAAACATTAAATATTTTAAATTCTTGATTTTATTTTTAACCATCAAAATAGCGGTGTTCAGCCTTTTTAAGTAAGAAAAAAATTCCCATCTTTCTAGTGTTAAAAAATGGATTTCGACAACTACTGCAAATTGAGAAAAATATTTAAGTGGTGAAATTGGAATTAATTTTTTATTATAGTATCACTCAATCTATAAATAGCTTGTTTCCAATTCACTTTTACCAGATTAAAAATCTCAAAACTCAGAAACAGATATGTACCTGCATATCTCCTATACTGTCAGGCGTTTCTAGAGCTCGCCCTCTTTTTTCTGGGACTATTTCTGTAGTTTCTGTTGATTCCCTTTGTGCTTGTAGATTTTCCTCAGTTCTACTTGACTGAATATTATTGAGCTCTTCCTCACTTTCAACAAACTTTTCTTCAAGGTTTTGTACACAAGTCTCATCACCAGACTGCTAAGAGTAAATATTTACATTTACAATTTTGAAACTTTAATTCATTTAGATACAGAATATTGGCTTATAAACCTCTCATACACATGAATAAGTGACAATTTAACCAATCATAGCTATATTTCAAGATATAAAGAATGCTAACTAAGCAGACACTAAGTAGTAAGTGCCTCTGTATGTTTATATACAGTTTGGTTTCTCTGTCAGAGTGTATTCTATAATTCATTTGCATACATCATTGCAAACAAAATGTTAATAAAGTACATCAGAAAACTTTCTTAGTTCTCTATGTTAATTCTTATTTCATATTGTAATAACTACAATCTAACCATTATACAAGACAAAAATTAGAAAGGTGACATACATACAAGCATGCCTGACTGAAAGCTCTTTTTAAAAATACAGAAAATAATTCACAGTCAATGGGTGGGGAGAGTAATGATCCCTAGATTACTACACAGTAGAGCAATGGATCTGGAAATTGAAAATAAAGTGACCTTTTTAATTCTTCTAATTTATCCCTTATGTACATTACTGGCTTATTTTTTTAAACTTGAGTAAGTCAGCAATATGCTATGGTACAGAAGCACCAGTCATGGTTCTGTATTGTAGATAATTGTCAGAAATAACAGCAGATTATAGTTTCATGTCTTTACTAAAATTTTCTTATACCAAAACTTTCAGGAAAAACTAGCTTATCCAAATGATTTGTTATATTATTAGCCAGAGAAGTAAAATTTTATATCAATCATTCTGTTAGATATGCCCAGTAAAAGTTATAAACTGTTATGTTTATATTTTCTCCATTAAATTTTTTTAACAAATTATTTTCCCCCATTATAAATCTAAAAAAATCATTTGGAAGACATTTGTTAAAAGCAGTGTTAGCAATCTTTATCAGCAAGGGCTAGATGCAAAGAGGAACTAATATAAACTGAGATTCAGAAAACAGAAGTGGTATTTTAAGTCAAAGATTTTTCATAAACTATATCAATCCTAAATTAGAACTATACTGTGTGCTATGCTGATTTCACTACATCAGAACAGTAAAAAAAAAAAAAAAATCCTACTATCATTACTTTATCAATGGAACAGACTATGAAGAAAAAATTATGTATCAAGAATAATAAATAGAAACATCTCTGGTAAACTATAAATTTCAAGCATAACAATTTAAAAGTATCATACATAATTTTCCCTTGGTATAAATACATGTAATAAGACTCTAAAAGATGAAAGGTATGGTTACTAAAAGCTATTAATTTTTTCTACATACATGATCACAAAATTCAGTGCTATCATCAAGTCCACATTCAGGCACACTTTGAAGACTGTGTTCTTCAACTACAGTAGACATGGGTTTCATCAACTTTGTGGACTGTGGAGTCAATCCATTAAGTGGAGATGCTGCAAAGGAAAATTAAAAAAGTTAAAGCAATGGTAAGAAACATTAACTTTCAATAGAAATTTGACTATCCAAGTCTCATGCAATTACAGAGGAATGCATGCAGAAGAGATCGATTTATAATGCTATCAAAATTTTACACAGTATGGGAAGTAAATAAACAATAAATACTTCATTAAATAGAAAAATGCAGCAGCAAAGTGGTAAGGGAGAAAACACAGTGCTTGCAGGGTAAATTTTAAAAAATGAAGAATATATAAAACAAATAAAAAGTAGCTATTTTACATGTGCAGGGGAGCTATAATGCATACTGCATGACAATATAAGAAGCACACATTTTCAAACTCAAAACAGACATTGATGAAAGATGTCTTAGACCTAACATACTTAAAATAGATGAACTCTGACGGAGACTCTTATTCAAATTGAAACTGAGATTCAAGAATGTTGGCCGAGCTGAAATTACAAATACCAATGTTATACAGAGTAGAATCAGACTCAATTTTATCTTTGAGAGAAATATTCACACTTAATAGGTACATGAAAGTTCAAATTTAGTGCAAAGTTAACCATGAAATTTTCATTTATTTTATACAACTTGGGATAATAATCGTAACAAGGATGATAATTTTTAATTCACAAACATTACATAATAAAAGTAAATTGTTTTCTGATAAATGTAAATTTAGTGAAAAATAACCATTTCTCACAAGTCAGACTACAAAGTAAATTTCATTAAAAAAATGTAAAGGATATTGATATCTGCATCACAACTTCTTAAGAATTGTAAAACATGAAAAGGTAAAGAAGAAAAAAAGTCAATAAGTTCTAATTGAAGCCATTAGACTTCAAAATTTATGTTCCATATGTTCACAAAAATTAATATCAGTTATAAAAAGAGTACAGGTGATTTTTTTCACAGAAGATAAGTATTCAGCAGAAAGCAACTGTATTTTGTTTATTATGCAATTGACGGAGAATTCCCAGTTCTTTTTTTAAATTTTAATGCTAACTGAACTCGTACAGAGAATTATATCAAAAACTAAATTTTCATCTCAACACTGTAACTAATTCCTTAATCAAAAGCTGCCTGATGGATTCCAGTTAAAAAAATGAGAAATCTGAGAGATAAAATATCATTAAATCCCCAGGACTTTTTCATAAGACATTCTTATACTGTATCATGCAAAATCTTTACATTGTATCATGATTGCCAATTTTTTCTCTCATCTTACAAGATGCAATTATCAAAATTTTTTGGGTTCAAAGATTTACTGTAATGAGTCTAATTAGTATTGAGTCATCTTAAATCTATGATAACATGATTAACAGTTTCTTCATTACTAAGAATGTCTTCAATATGCGAAAGTAGACTCTGGAATACTTATTTTGTAAACTAATAAAAGCTGGCACAGAGTTTAATCAGTAAATAATGTGCATATTAAATTATCTACTCATGTTGCCTCAAAAACAAGCTTAAATAAAGGCTTTAAGAGTTTAAGAAATAAAATATTTTTTCAGATTTTGGTAAGAATCTTTTTTTTTTTTTTTTTTAAATTTAATTCAAAACAATTATCACTTAGCGTAGTGGAATAGAGGTTAGGCTGGAAATATGGCTGGAAAGCAGATGCTTCAGAGTTTGAATACTTGGATAGCCAAGTTGTTTTACAGAAGCAAAATTAAAATGTTGTGAGAGTACATTTGAGTCATCTATATGTATAAACAGTTCCGTAACTGACTGACTGACAGACAGATAACGTACAGACCAAACTGGTGGACCTAAAGGGCTGAAATTTTGCATGGCGATTCTTCTTATGGTGTAGGGGTGAACTAAGAAAGATTTTTGAAAAATTCTTAAAATTTTTTTAAATTGAATTTTTCAGCTGTTTTTGTAACATTCTTTATAGTTTGCATCTAAAATAATAATCTGAGGGTTATAAAATTTATATCACGAGAAAGATCATAAAAAATTCTTTAAAATAAATTTTTTTTTTGCACCTTTACCTCCATTTTCTGATTTTTGGTAATTTTTAAAGATTAATTTTTAGAATTTAATTTATTAAATGCTGATCACATGTTTTCTTTTTTTTTGTGATACTTTAAATTAATTTATCGTTACATGCATAACAGCAAAATAAATTGACAAAAAATAATTAAATAAAATAAAATACAGTAAAAGATAAAATTTAACCACTAGATTAATTGAGATGGAAGTTTTTTAAGAATTTAATTCAAATGAGTATGTTTTACAGATAATTGAACATACAAATTAATTGCATACATTGAACATTGGATTTAATTTGAATATTTTCTTCTACATTATTTTGTCTGTAGAAATATCTGTCACGATTTTTTTATAAATATATAATATATATTTTTGGCATTAATTGCATACATTGACCATTGTATTTATTATAAATATATATTTTTTATGGCATTAATTGCATACATTGACCATTGTATTTATTATAAATATATATTTTTTATGGCATTAATTGCATACATTGACAGTTTTATTTAATTTGAATGTAGTCCGTAGTGAAGCACAGGTTTTCAGCTAGTCTTCAATATAATGGCATGAGAACAAAATTAATAGGATTTAAATTGGGATCAGAAGACTTGGTTTTCCAGAGATGGTGGAGAATAAATGTTTGATTGGTAAGTATTTTTTTAGCACTATGGTCATCTTAAGCAACAAAAAAGCTTTTCTGAGAAGGAACTACAGTTTACAACTAAATCTGAGAGGCTATAAACATTCATACCCATTGCAGGAATTGAATCCAAAGACTGATATTGGAATTTTAAATAAGAGATTTCAAAGCATTTAAATATATAGAATAAACCAGAACAAAGATACCTTAAACAAGAAAAGGAATTATCATACAGCTATATTCATAATTTAATATAGTAATAGAGCTGGCATAACATTATAGCACGCTCCAACAGGAAATTTGCAAAAAAATGAGAATTAAGCACTGAATTTTAATTCACATCAAATTATGAGTTAGTAAATACAATATAAAAAAGAATTATATAATTTAATTTGGTTAGAAAGTCTATTTGCTTCTTTTAATAAATGTGGTCTTAATGTTATTATACTTTTTCTTTCAATGATTCATAATAGATTTAAAAATTCAAAATTAAATAAGACTTTTGTAAATTACTTTTAATTGCTTTAATGTATGAATGAAATTGAATTTTGAGTAATAAAGTTTCTGTTTTTTAAACCCATTTCTAGATTTTCAGAATCCTTATGAATTATCACATTTTGCAAATTTCCTGTATAATTTCATTTAAATAGTAAGAAATGATTATTTTCTGAAAAATAAACATTTAGATACATAAAGATAATACATTCTAGGTACATAAACATATTTTGTTAAAAAAAAACCTAGGGATATGGGAAAAAAAAAAAAAAAAAAAACAGTATAAGACAATCTGAAATAAGGCCATTTCAAAGAAAATTATAAAATAAAGAAATTAATTTTGCACAACTGATGTAGAATGTCAATCTATTATTAATTGGTTATGACAAATAAGTTTCAACTTCAAATAATTAATATTTTAAACTACACATTAAATTTCATTAAATTGGAAGATTTCAGTACATACTATATACATGGTTACTACATTCCACTTTCAATATAATTTAGCACAAACACAAAAATAAGCAAAAAAAAAATTCAATCATGGCAGCCAGATTTCTACAAGGACAGCAGATAAATTATCCAATACATGCTGAATTCCTATGTTTTAGCACTTATTAGTATCACATATAACATAATCAACATAGAACAATAACATGCTGCCATGTAATGCTTTATATCTACCGAACTAACTTTTTCTTCTCAGAAAATAGTTTGATTTTCTGATATCTACTGTTTTTGAATCATTTCTAAATAACACAATGTGGAATAAAAAGAACAACTATCAACGCATCCAAAAGTTGGATTAACTCCAATGAACCATGCATTTTGTAGTACTAAAAGATATGGCATCAAAGGAAAATAAAATAACTGATAAATACATCTGGGTTGCAATTTCATACCTTTGAAAGTCAGATGTGAATATAACCAGTACTTCCTATTTATTTTATTTCTTAAATTTTTATCTTATAATTCAGATTAAACATAATATTTAATGTCTTTTTCTCTTCAAAATAAAACAGTGAAAAATCAGTTAAAGTTGATTCACAAAACTAATGTAGCAAGAATTATAGTATTTCTTGTTCATATAATCTGCTCATTATACTAAGAATTTATTAGAGCATATTACAGACTGCCACATATAATCTATGGCTTTTTTCTACAGTAGCTGGTAAAAACTAACATATCGGAAAAGTACCATGCATAGAACAACATAACCATAAAGATTCACTATCAAATCTTTACCTAATCAAGGGTCTGTTGAGAATGTTTCAGTCGGGTAGCACTACTATGCCTTAGGGAGTCCAGGACACAAAATTGTTCTCAAAAATTTTTTATTGCATTAAAAATTTCTATGTTCTTTTATGCTTAAAATGACATTTAAATCATGTTTCTATCTTAATTAGAACAGGAGAATTAAAAAAAATTTTTTTTTGCAACATTCTAATAGCCTATCGTTGTTTTAACCTGTAAGTGCATTTTTCTGCATGATGGGTTTTTTCCCCATTTCTCATCTTTAAATTGTTATAAGTCAAGAACCGTTTAAGATAAATGGTTGAAACTTGGAACATGTCTTTTTCCAACTATTTTATTTTAATTTTGATTCAACGAATTTTAAAAAAAATTTTTACTTTTGAAAATAAGAATTTTTAAAAATAAGTTACATCATTTTTTTTTGTAATTTTTAATCTAAATATTTTTAATTTTTTAAAAATTAATATTTAAAAAAATGCTGAATCAAAATTAAAAACATATTTCTGTTTAATTAAATGAAAAAATTTTAAATTCGAGAAATAATATTTTGAGTTATAACAATTTTAAATTATCCCACTTTTCTTAAAAATTTTAAAATTTTAAAATTTGTTAAAAACATTGAGAAGTTTTATGATGTGATTTTTTTTGTTTGCAAATTATATGGTTAACCATCACAAAAAAATTCAAAATTTTAACTCAATAAATTTTTTTTTTTTTTTTTAAATGTGTCCCGGTCTGTTAAGAATGTTTCAATCAGGTAGCACTATGCTCAAATTCTAGATTGGTTTTTTTTAACCCTCCAGTTTGTTTTGCATTATTAAAATAACTTATATTTTAGCTGAGCACTAGATTTATTTGATTACTGTATTTTTTAACACTGAAACACTTTCAATTTTGAAACAGGTCTATTATAAAAAAAATACTACTCTTGATACATATTTTGGAAATTTTAAAAGCAAAGATTCTATCTTGATAAGCAGCTTAATTTGAAATGGAATTTAAACATGTTGGTCACACTATCAAACGGAATTTTTCCTTTTTGGCCAAATATACATTTTTTTTTTTTAAACTAGTTAACTAGGTCACAGTTCTTGATGCATTATACACTAGTGAGGAGGACGTATTTTTTAAATGACAAAAATTATGAATATGGATTACATGCAGGAAATTACAGTATGATTGAGAAAAACATTTTAAATCTATTGAAAATTGTAAATCATTCAGTAAAAGTTTTTAAATTTTTACTAAATGCAATGATTTCTATAAATTAAACAAATACATTTATCTGAGTGTCCTGAAAATGATTCTAAAAAGACTACAACCAAATTTTCACATGAATAAAAAATCTAATACAATAATGCGAGAAGTAAAAAAAAAATAATATATATATATACACACAAATTCACAAAAAGAATATAACCTTTGAATTCCTTTCTACATTTGGGTGCTTTCAACAGAAGGGAACAGATATCTTAAAGAACATTCAATGAATCGAGTAATTAACAAGAAATATAGAGAAAAATTCTCATTCACAGATACAAAACAAGATAATTTAAAAACTTTATAGACACCATTTTTGTTTTAAAAAAAAATTATTCTATTTGACTCAAATATCATTAAATATCATTCTCTGAAATTTTGTTTCTTTTGATTATGGGAAAAGAAAGAAGCTGAATTTTCTGAAATTTTTTCTTACATTCATTCAACATGTGTGTATGTACAAGAGCAAATTAATCATTCTATTTTAATTACCTCCCTCATCAAATAACAATAAATAACAATAAACATAAGTTTGCATAACTTAATTTAAACACTTTTATAAAATAATTTCTGGATCATTCAGCTTCCACAGGTACTTCTTTTAAGAGGGCACAGGACCTAGAAGCTCAACAAAGTTACTATAAATATGGTCTAATTCTAACCAGAAAACCTCAAATAATATTAGAAAAAGAAATTTTCTTTTTTTATATATATAAAGTACATATCTTTGAATATGTCATATATAAAAATGGAAATTATGAATCTATAAATAATTTTCAAATTATCAGTTTAGAATTTTATATGATTAACTGCTAATTTGAGTTTATGTGCAGCATTACTTCTAAACTATCAATAGGAAACTGATAAAACTATGCTCATATGTATATTTCATGGTACTTATATTTTAAAACCAGAAAAATGTGCAATTCTGAAACACTTTTTTTTTTATGTGGGGAAAATTATGCAAATAATTGTGATAATTTTTCAAGTTTTCCAATTTTATACTCAATTTTTATTTTAAATAATATTTATAACAATTCATTTGGTTTTACATTACAGGTAAATATATTACAAGTATATTTTGACCATTAATTATTTTCTGTAAGCATATATCTCAATTTTATGATGCACACAGCACTTTATAATTTTTAAATCACCAGTTAATCATAAAATTCTAAACTGCTAATTTGAAAACTATTTATAGATTTAATTTTCATTTTTATATATGACATATTTAAAGATATGTACTTATATGTATAAAGAAAGAAAATTTCTTTTTCTAATATTATTCGAGTTTTTGTGGTCAGAATTAGACCATATTTATAGTCATTTTGTCGAGCTTCAAGGCCTGCGCCCCCGTAATTGAACTATAATTTCATCATAAGTATCTTAGTGTCCTCTAAATGATTTGGAATTTACAGCAAAATTACACTTAATACATACAAATTTACACATTTATTGAATGACTCAAGTACTTACTAAGGGCATATGGAGATGTTACTGGCGACTCTCCATTACTTAAGGATGTCTTATCTTTCCCAAATGGTGTACTTGTAAGTGGACTGGACACATTTCGTTGTTTGAAATCATCATTAGGAGATTGCATAGTTAATTCACAGGCAGAATCAGCCCTTGCACTTGGATCCATCCTTTGGGGGAATGTGGTATCAAGTCTCTGTTCCATTCGCAAGACCTGCATGAAGTGAACACGGTGACGTGAGCAAAAGTTATAGAGGAGAAAAAACCTCAGCTGTTTAAAATTTGATGATTCAGTGTATTTTCAAATTAATCAGTGGGATCAAATATAAAGGAAAAGCAATTGCTCCATCACAGCAAGACAGAAGAAAAGTTATGAAGCTGATAATACAAAACTTCCAAATAAATGCTTAAGAGGTAAGATATTCGCAAAGATAATAATAATAAAAAAATCCTGTTGGTTATTCACATATGCCTAATTTCCCATTAAAATGATAAGTATAGCTGTTTAGCAATCTAATAGTGAGGAAAAGTACCATAACAAGAAAAAATCAACACTTTATGATGGGTCTAGAACAGACAAATTCAACCTTTTTTTTTTCTAGGGCCACATGAATATGTTTGCTACATTACGCAGGTCACAACATAGTATATTATACCTCATAATATAATTATGTAAAAACAAACTCAAAACCAAAATGTATTCAATTGTTTATTTAAAAATGAGAGTGACTTTTTATGCTGAAATAAACTTTTAACTATTTTAGACCAGTCAGGTTTATACTTGCTACATGCTACTCTCAGTATGTCATGAGAGCAATGTGAGCAGCATGGGGTACCTTTTTGTATTTTCAGGCATTAATTTCCAAAATTATGTTTACAAAAGTGCCTTCTCGATAATGAGTGAGTGTTTTGGGCCACACATAAAAGATAGTTAGGCCACAATTTGAATACTCCTGGTCTAGAGTAATGAGAGTAACCCTCAGTGAGGATATACAGTTGATTCCAGTGAATTGGACCTGCCGCTTATTCAGACCGAATCCCATCTTGTAACATAAGGCATGTTCGTTTAATCAGACCAGCCGGTTATTAGGACCAAAATGATTGCATCCGATTATGGTCCGATTAACACATTCGCTACCACTGACGCTCTAGTGTGTCAGCATGGTGCTACCTCCTATGCTGGCGACGCTCTGGTGCGTTGGTCAACTAGGATAAGCTATTTGCTCTATATTTAGTGTGGCCTTGGAGTTTGAACAAAGATCTTGTTGAGGCATGTTAGTGAAGCATTATTTTTATATTTTACGCATGTGGTTTTCAAATTTTGTGTTTCAATTTTTTTTATGTGCATTTTTAAAAATGACGGACAGTACAAGTATGGCAGGACCTTCACAGCACAAGAAAAGGAAAGTAAATAAAAAATTGACTGATTCAAAAATATTAGAATTATTAGAAGAGTGATTTTTCTGATTATGACAGCACAGACGATGAAGATTATGGTTGGGATTCTACGAGCGAATCGGAAGGAAATAGTGATGTTGCGGTGGACACCATAGAAACGTCGGCATCTGAGGATGGATATGCCAATTTTAGTGGCAGCAAAGTGTTAACTGGAATCAACTGTTCTGAGTTTTAGATTACAGTTCAAAACTCCATAAAGCTCATGGCTTAAAAAAATAATGTCTATACAATAATTGTTAAACAGTAGAAAAACTAACAATGTAATAAAATGAATGATCTCGACCATTATTAATTTACAAATATGTAAAAAGAGGGAAGGAATTAAACACCCATAAATTATGCTCTAATTTTCTCTCTGCATTCTTTTAAATACAGAATGCTGAGAAAAAGTATTAAAAATGTTTCTACTTCCATATTTAGAGAAAATTATCAAGCCCACCAATGATAAGGAATATTTTGTAAAAACAAATAAGTATTGTAATTTAAGATTACTACTTTAAATTCCACAAAAATAAAATATTAACTGAAAGATTGAAATTATCACAATTTTAATATACAGAAAACTTACATGAGCAATATTTGGCACACTTGCTGTTTTCCTCAGTGGCTTTCCTTGAGCAGCAAGCAATTCTTTAACAGCTACTTCCTAAAAAGGAATGAAAACATTTGTATGAAATATATACCAAAATAATAAATTATATAATATTAAACTTTCAAGACACATAAATCTTTTTATTTAAATATTTATAATCTTTGTACTCTGGCAAGTCTAACTGAAGATTCTAACGATGTCAGAAATCCTCTAGACATACAACTTTACATGTTTAGAGTTTATTAATCAGGAGATACAAGCAATTACAGCATTTGGTAGATTATAATCTTTATTTATAATCTTTGCACCCTAGTAAATCTAACTGAAGATTCAAATGATGTCAGAAATCATCTAAACATACAACTTTACATGTTTAGAGTTTATTAATCAGGAGATACAAGTAATTACAGCATTTGATAGATTTAAATGATTTTATATGTCTTGGTGACTAATAACACAAATTTCAGATATTATATCCTCTACACTTAAAAGAGATTAGTTCTTTATAATCAAGAAATAATTTAAAATCATAAAAAAAAATATTAATACAAAGAATACATATTGCCATAGAGTATTCTTGCAAAATTTGTATGCAAGTATTCTTGCATACAAATTTTTTTTCTAAATACAGACATTAAAACAATCTTTAACAACATAAGTGAATTCATAAAACAATAATTTTTTTACCTGCCGTAACCTATCCAGCATCAAGATGCTCTCAACAGCAGATACACCTCTTGTATATTTTTCAATATAACTTTCACCATCATTGGTATGAGCATCTTCACCTGATGCAGCCATCAGAGCTAACATTTCTCTGTTCTCTGGATCTTCTGAAGCCTGCATTTTACAAATAATGAGTTTATAATTTCAAAATCCAATAAAAATATATTTAAAAGAATTCACATAGAAACTATAAATGAAAGTAGAAGCAAAGTAAAGATCATTTAAATTAAACAGTACTAGTAAAAAAAATAAATAAAAATATGAAATAAATTTACCCAAATCTTAAATTTTTTCTTTATAGTTTTTCTAACTGAAAAAGGGAGCTATTAATTAAATTAATCTAAAAAAGCTTTACTTGAATATTTTAATATCAAATACTAAAAATTCTATACAAAAGATACCATTAACCTCACAGATAATATTCCCCCTAATAAATTCGGAAATAAACCATAATTTAAGAAAAAATAAAACCATAAGTTACAGAAGAAAAAAAATATAATTAATTTACTTTGATTACAAACACACAATATCAAGTCTGAATGCTTACACAGTGAATATATTCTCTTAATGTGTTAAGAGATCAGAAACTGAATTAAAACAATAAATATCTAATGATTACAATATACCTATATTCTTAACTCAATCAATATATATATATATATCTATACTAATAAAAGGAAGTGTTTGTGTGCTGCATCTAGACGAATTTACGAAACTTACAACTATGAAATTTGGCACACGGGTAGTGAAGAGTCTGAACATGTGCACCTCGAAGCCCTGAATTTTAAATTTTATTACCGTTAATTTATAATTAATAAAAAAACAACAATTTTTGAAGGGTGAATCCAGAAATGGAAGAGCCTCCCTTTCAAATTTGGCCATATTTGAAAATGTCAAAAATCGATGCATTTTTTTTTTCACGAAAGTACATAAAATGTTACATATTTGGAAAGAGCTTTAAAAACTGATAATTTTTTCTGTGTACACTTAATATGTTACTTCAATAGTTTTAGAGTTATTTGGATTCTAATCTTGAGATCATACAGTGTAAACAAAACGTGATTCTTTCACAGCGTGATTATGCAATTAAAAACACCGAAAAAAACATTTCTATTATAAAAGAAATAAATTTTATTAAAATCTTATTCCTTCTCTTAATACTAATCTCTCCTAATAATATTAAGATGGTTTAAAAACATTATACACACTTCAAATTAACTGATTCAATTTTTTTATGCAATATTTGATTCTATTTGCGCAAAGGTTCGCTAGATGGTGCCACGAGACTGATACAGTATGCGCTGTATCACAGTCTGTGCGCTATTTATTGTTGCACCACAAAATTTAAATACCTTTATTCGTTGTTTTTTAGTGTTTCCATTCTCTGACAATGATTGCTGAAGGGAGTGGGTCCCTAAACAGACCGGCTAGGCGGGCAAAGCCCGCCTTGTGTGTATATATATATATATATATATATATATATATTTTAATAGAAAATTTTCTAGAGAAACATACATCCTTTTGTATTTAACTTTTTTTTTCTAGAAAAACATAAAAAGTGAAATACAAAAGAGAAAAAAAAAATTATAAATCTTTCTGATTATGAAAAATTTATCAATATTTTCCCTAGATTTTTGTTTTTAGTATCATAAAATCATTTAGCAAAGCAATAAAATTAAATCAATGTATATTGAAATCTTGTTAAAATATAAAAAAATATTTTGGATTGAACAGAAGCTTAGTAAATATGTACTAATGTTCATAGCTATTTTATGCTTCTTTAGTATTTATTTTAACTAAAAACCTTCAGAAATTTCTGTTAAGTGAACTTTTTTAAATGCTTCCTCATAAACTAAATTGTAAATTAAAATTTTTGTCTTTCTTAAACAGTATAATTTTTCTAATAAAAACTGTAAACGAGCAAAATGTAAATGTTTGAGAAGAGTAAAATTTGAATAATGGGAAATGGAAAAATAATAATTTTAAAAAAAATCGCACACAAAAAAGGTAATCATGAAATCAATTCATATCTAAAATAAGTACAATTAGTAGAAAAAGTGAGGGGTGGAATTTAAAACTATATTTCAGAAAGAACTGAGAAGTTAAAGAATACAGCAATTTCAAAACATAAAATCCAACATGATTTAATAAAAATACCTTTGGTATGTTAGAGACGACTTCATAGGTCACTCCAGTACTCAAAAGGGTATCCTACAAATAGATTTCAAAATTAGTCAAAATATATAGAATGACAGTAAACAACAGATTACAATGCTGTCAATAAGCTATGTTAATTTACATCAATATAAGCACATATATTTAAGATCTTACTGTAGTGAATCTTCTGTATTTCAGAATTAGAATTCTGACCAAACTAAGAAACAAAATAATAACTAAAGTAAAAAGAATAAATGTCACATTTTTTTTATGCAAATGTTTGAGAATTTGTTTAAAAAGTCTCAACAAAGAAATCAAAGGATTTGTCTAATTTTTTTCACAGGAGGAAATTCTTTTTACCTAATTTTCTTTAGAAATGTGAATGTTAATTACACAGTGTAATTCATATACATTAAGATATAATCAATTTTAATTTGGGGAGTATGACATTATATAGTCAGCACAAGTTTTGAATATTCTTTATTGGAAGCTCAAATTTCATTGGTAAACTTCACTTTCCTGAACAAAATTTTCAAACCCACCTGTTTAACATTCCCATACTCCACAACAAAAAGGAAACTGTTTTCAATGGTTCTTGTAAAGATAGTTTTAGTCAGGTGAAATGTTATCAGTGATGATCAACAACATTAAAAGCTTTGTGATTATTCACTCCAGTATGGATATCCTAATATATTCAAGTTTAAATTCAGCAAACCATAAAGTTACATAAGTTTTTATTTTAAATTCCCAGAAATTTCAAACAATGTGCATTGTAGATGAGAAAATATGGGCAACTGTTCTAAAGGAAAGGGCTTCTAACATAGTTATAATTGATTTTAAATTCTTAAATTTTAAAAGGGTTTAAAAATTAAAGTGGTAGCTTAGCACTAGGATTTAAATCAACAAATAATTTTAAAGGCAACAATAATACTAACTTCACATTCAGTAGTTTCAAATTTATTCAATAATAAATGTATGGTTAATTATTTTTATGAACTCTGAATATTAATTTTTCTCAGATCAAAAGGATTTTATCATAAGAAAAAAGAAGCAAATCCTATGAACAAACTAAAAATTTTAATTAGCAGCACACAGTTGGAATAAAATTTTAAATCCTCCAGGAAAATTATTCAACGCTAAAATTTACTACACAGTAAAAACAAATGAATATATAAAAATGCACTGATGCATGCATCATTTCATGAGTTTCTAATTTAAGGACCTTCTTGTTTGTTCATTATATTTATGTACATTAGGAAATATTGTATAGAAAGTTCTCAAGACAACAGTTAAAACCTGTTTTAAATAGCCTTATGCAAGTATTAAACACATACATACAAGAATGACTGAAAACACATTAAAATCAATGAATATTTTTTTTCATTTATTAAATTTCTATTATTGTTCAGTTAAATTAATAATGAACTAAAATGCAGAAATTCAGAGAAAATGTGAAATAAATATATATATTTATTTAAATACAGTTTTAATATAATTTATATAACATTCTAATACTGAATTAAAAAAATTTTCACTACAGTAGATCTTATTCACATTGATTAAATAGTATTCATAAATATATGCCAGTTAAACATTTGGTTAGTAACATGTGTTAGTGGTGAGGTTAGAGTACTAGTCAATTGAAAGTGAGAAGTTTTCACAGCTGTTTTAGGTGAGATTTATTGAAAGAGACCGCTTCCCAAAGAAGAAATGCTACGTGTTACTATGAAGACGCACTTACTATGTAATTCTCAGATTGACCCTGAATATACAGGTGCCCCCACAGACACTAAAAAAATAACGATAAAACAAAAAACATATAAGGAAGCTGAAAGAAAAATAAGTGAGCACCTTTACGTATTCAAAACTCTGTGAAAACTAGAGACCGAAACCACTACACTTATAGGTAAAGCAGGATTGTATTATTTGCAGGTTTAAAAATCAGATAAATTAATTTTTATTAAACTAAAAAAGGGTTTAAAATGGTATGAATAGATATATAGTTAAGAAAAAAATTTACTTTCAACAAACAATCCATATTACTTGAAAAAAGATTAAATACAGTTGGAAATAGACATATTGGATTCTATATGAATAATACTTAATTCTGAATATGATATTAAGCAAAAAATTATGGAAAAAGTGCTATGTTTAATTGAATTTTTATTATGGAAATACATAAAATAAATATCAAGAAATAGTAGAAAAATCAATCTAACCAAAACTAAAACTTAAAAAATAATTTAATTTCACTGAAATAAATTCACTATCATGATATAGTTCCAAAAATATAGGTCAAAAGAATTAAATAACGTTGAAAGTAGACAAAAAAAAAAACCTCTTTAGAGGTAAATAGGTCTTGCTTCAGTAAAACTATAAATAAAATTTAAAAATCATTTTTTTTAACATAACCATGATAGTTAAAAGTTGATTTGGATGAAGGGCAATTTTGAATAGATAAAATTACTCAGTTGATAGTTAATGGAGAATAAAAATCTGCCCACTTAAAGAACAAAATTTCCAATGTAAATGCATTTAAAAACCTCATTTTTCAGACATTCTTTCAGTGTCCTGTCATATCCTATAAATCAGAAATAGTTTACTAAACTAAATATTTTTCAGAGGGCAAGTTTAATAAGCATGACTCTAAAATGTCTGATGAAAATTTCTGTGTAAAATGGATTGTTTGGTTAAATAATCTCATTTCAACATGGAATATTAATAAAAAGAAAACAAAACAAAGATTTATGAACATAGGCAGAAGCTGTGGATAGTTTACAAAGTATATTAAAAGATAGAATCTAATTAGTTAATTCCTTAAACAATACTATTTTAAAAATTTACATCATAAACAAGTTTTCATTTATAAAAGCTTTATAAAAATAAAAAAATATTCAAATATTTTCAATAATTATGGCTGAGTTTAAATGAAGTTTGATATACATTGATAGCAAGAATGAAAAGACAGGGTAATTTTAGTTTGCAGAGGTTAACTGTCATTTCTCTTGCATACTTTTATAAATTAATATCAGATATATAAATCTTTATTGCTTAATGATTAACTTGGAAACTACTTGAATGGAGTAAGGAGGAAGCAGCTCACTTGTCGCACAATCTTTTTCTTAATCTTATCAGCTATGGACTGTTTTTTGTAGACATTAATGGCAAGACGTTTTCGCAGCATGACGTCCATCGTGGCAGGATGACTGAGTCGGACAGATGCTTTCAGTATCAGGTAGATACGGTCATTGGGTGAAGTGGCTCGGTTTAAATGAATGGAATCATGAATGGAAGAGTCCCATGCAGCGGTAGCACACACCTGTTATTAATAAACATTTATGGAATTTTAGAAAATGTACTCAATCCACAGAAAAAATTTCCTCTATATGCATTAAAGAATACACTACCCAAAAATTATTAATGCAGATTAACAGAAAGGGAGTAATACAGTAGAGAAAGAGTATTTTCTTCTAAAATTTTTTAATTATAAAATAAGAGTTAAAATTTAAACGCATCTAGTATGGTACAGTGCTTGATAATATAGAATATACATAATTATAGTTTAATATATAATTCTTTTTTTTTAATGTTTTAGAGTTTAATAATTTAACAGGACAGTAGACTTAGAGTGAAGGGAATACAGAATGTAAATAATAAATTCAGACTTCAATTTGTAAAAGCACCTAAGTGACAACATGAAAAAAATCACTTTTTAAAATTATAATTGCTTCATTTAAATATATATTCAAAATACCAGATTAAAAGTTGAATAAAACTCTTTAAATTACACAAACGTCATAAAGCTAGAATTTGGAATTATGGGTCATGACAAGACAACAGCAGAATTAAGAACTAACAATGTAAATTTGAAACAGTAGTATTCTTATAATACAGACCCTGTGTTTCATACAGAAGAAAAAAAAGGGGGGTCATTCGTTTTGAAAAAAGTAAACAGACAAAAATTCAGAACTATGTTTTTAATTTTAATGATTTGATTTGAAGACATGTTGATCTACAAAATATTGCCCAGTATCTGAATCATACATGAATTTTGAAGGAAAACCCAACATAATCAACAATAATTGTGGCTTGGTTTGGTTTGATTTGGAGTGCTATGGTTAATCTTTTGCTATATGAGAGTTAATTAGACTGGGATCGACTGCTTAAAGCCAATTCTGAATGGCTACAAACATCTATACTAAGAGTGACACTCAAACCCAGAGACTCTGGTACCAAAAGTCAGCACCCTAGCCATTTGGCCGCCATCTGGTTAACAATAACAATAGTTGCGACTAAGAGTAATCCTAATTAGTTGACTATTTGTGCAAATGATTATTGCTTAGTAAAAATTACATTTGGTTTGAAGAAACTTTACTATAAGCATACCTCTTTTTCACAGTATTTTACAATAGGAAGGTTAAAAGACTGGCTTCCATGCTCTTTAGGTAAAATAGAATTGGCTCCAGCAATTCGAATCTCTTGGTCACCTTTGACTGGAACACTCATATCATCAGCTACATTTTAAAGAGAAAATAATATTAGTAAGGAATGGGGGGGAATGCAGTGAAGTGCATTAATTTATTTGATAAAAACAACCTTTTAAGACAAAATTTACTCACCATTCAAATCAAGAAATATGACAGGAATGTGTTTTTCCATCCCTACTGGTGGATCCCTGAAATAAATACCAATTCCATATTAATCAGCTCTTAAATATTTTTTACGTCAATATTATTCAAATATAACTCACACTACTTTTAACTGACCACATGACTGAATTTAGCTAATTTAAGCAAACCTGAAAGTATCTATGAATAAAGAGAACCGCATAGACCCCAATATATATATATATATATTATTTACAAATTCTTTATTTTATGACAAATTTTAAAATGCTCAGTGATTCATATTTTGTACTAAAAGTATGATTACTTAGTTTTGAAAGTTCAGCAGAACTAATTAAAACTCCACATATATTTGATTTTTTTGTACAAATAATACCTTAAATTTTCAAGGATTCTTATAAACACACTCATTATAAACTACTTCACAACACAATGTAGCTGAGCAAGATCTCATTACTCACAATGGATATAACTTACATGCTAAATATAGTCAATAATTCAGTTGTTAAAAATGAATCAATCAAAATCTTGATGAAGAATATACATATTCTTCAAGTACTTATATTAATTTTCTATGCATACTAAGCATATAAAACCACAACAATAGTATACATGAAAATAGTTCATAACTTTTTTTTATCAAATTTTTAATACAACAGCATTTTACAAGTACTGTATGTATTATCCTTGACTTAATAGACTGGTCTTATTGCTTCTTATTCAACATCTCATTATGTTTGAAAAAATCCTGTTATTAATCAAATCAATCACAAAAAAAACCTTTTGCTTTTTTTTACAAAGAAAAAAAAGGGATAGTTTCTTTATATGTTTCTAAAGCCAGGAAAAAGGCAGCTAAATAAAGCAATTGGTAACAAAATTTAAAAATGATATCTACAAATAATTTTGAAGCCAGGCCATGAATAATCATTGCCTTGCAAATTGTTTAAAATCTGTAGCAGTGTATAACAGAGATTACACTGAATATTTTTTGATAATTTAATTTACTGAAATAAATCTTACCAATCAGCTGGAGCACCTGGTATCCCAGACCGGGGTGCAGGCACTAGAACTGTGTTTCGCTCTTCAGTTAAACAGACCCATTGGTCAATCAAACTCTGTTCCCGTTCTACATCCTGGTCGGTTTTATCTAGAAAATTATAAGAATATGTTATTATACTACATCTTACAAGCTTAACAAAGATCTTAATTGATAACAGGGTACATAAGATGGAAAACATTACTAACCCATATTTATCTATACAGCCCCCAAAACTATTCCATGTAATAATATATTTACAATTATTTAATGCTAAGTTTATGCACACACCAGTAAGTTAATATTAAATAATTTATTAACAATGTAACAAAATTACAAAAATTATGAAAAAAAATTCTCTTTGATTTTTTAAGATTAAAGATTACAAAAAATTAAGGCGTTTTGAAAATTGATTTTTAAATTTTTTTTATTTATTTCAATAAATACAAAACTGATACCATTGGGCACAAGTAAGGCTATTGAATTGTAGGAGAAAATTTTGAAGTATATTTCATTAAAAATACTATTCATTCAAGCTAATTTATCATGTTATCTCAAAGAAATATAAATATTCATTTCACAAAGCAGAAAATTTTTTCAAAAGAGTATGATAATGAACTATCAAGTATATCTGTATAAGAGTATTGGAGTACAGATAAAATTTATCTCTCCATTAGCAAAATTAATATCAATATATACAATAGTTTAGTTTAGATAAATATACAAAGAAAGGATTAGCAGAGTGAAGCCTTTTCTTTAACAATTCGCAAGGAAACACAGCACTTTATAATTGAAAATGTTTTAATTCAATATTAAAAAAATAAAATAAAAATAGAGAATAAGCAATACCCTTCTTATTTATTATTTTCTGTATCTGACTATCCAGATATTCCCTCCTCTTCATGAGAGCATCTGACCATTTGGCTCGCAAACAGGATAAATCTTCTTCCTGATAAGAGTCAAGTGGCTTTTGCAACTTAGACCTGGAACAGATTCCTCCGATGGAAACACTTGTTATGGCCTCACAGATTATAGGAAGAGTACCAGAATTATGGACAGGTCTCACTTTCACAACAACTCTCCGTTGTTGACCCTTACAGAAAAAAAAGAGAGAGATGCAATATTGTAAGAAAATAAGCACCACTACAAGAGAAAATAATATGGGAATAGGAAAAATACCATAAATCACATTATTAAGGATCTTAATTTGAATTTCAAAAACAAAAACTATCTTCCTTCACCAGGAAAAGGTTAAGGGAATGCTTACACAGCAAGGTATGATACGCAAATGGTTGTTACTTTACTTTATACATTTGGCCATAAAAACAGTTCTAATTGTAGTATTGACTTCATTTTTTAAAAAAAGATTCCTTACATTCCATTCTTTAAAATTAAATCATAATAAAAATTGAGTTTTTTGAAGGTTTTAAAGTGATCTCCCCCCTAAGATCCAGTGGATTTCCCCAGTTCTGCCTAGTGTTGTTACACAAATAAAAGCTGACGGGGGCAATCTATACATATACAAAAGTGCCATGACATACAACTTTAGATGTGTGGATCACTCCTCCCTTTGCAAATCTGTATTTATACATATTAAAATGGATATTATCTAATAATTACATTTCTAAAAAAATTAATTTTAAAAAAGAA
Source organism: Dolomedes plantarius (assembly GCA_907164885.2). Taxonomy (NCBI): domain Eukaryota; kingdom Metazoa; phylum Arthropoda; class Arachnida; order Araneae; family Dolomedidae; genus Dolomedes; species Dolomedes plantarius. The sequence continues at coordinate 76,507,129 of OU015492.1, forward strand.
AAATTTATCATCGACCCCCAACAGACCCCTGGAATACTATAGACCCTTTTTAAACTTCCATCGATCCCCCCAAGGGGTCCACCAGGATCCCGTTAGGAATCCTTGGTTTACCCTGTTTTACTGTGTAAATGTTCTCTTGATCCTCTGATGAAGAGAGTAGTTTTTGTTTTTGAAATTTGACTTTACACTCTTTTTACAGTCATTCATAGTGAAATTTCAATATTATTTCTATTCCTATAATATTGTATTTTGCATTAAGCTACCGTACTGAAAATTTCCTGGTTTATAATACTAAAATAAGAATTCAAGAGTCATAATTGATAACAACTAATAAATACTTTGGTACAAGTAACAACAGACCACTGGACACACTTTGTATGGAAGATTTATTTAAAAATTATATTTTATATGCTGTATTCTGCCTCAAGCTACTATCTGAAAATTTTGTAATACATACAGGAATAATACAAATAATATGAAAGAGAAATACATTAGTAAAAGAACAGTTTTTTTTTTTTTTTAGAAATGCCTGATTTAAATTGTCAGAATATGGTTAGAGTTAGATGACTAACTGTGTTGAGCAAACCCAAACTGCAACTAAATAAAATAAAATGTCAATAAAATAAAAAATAAAATTTAGTTTTAAAATGTTTTTAAAAGTTTGGTAATTTAGAAAGTATAGTTCTTAAGTTACACCCTCACATCCCTTCAAATATCAAAGAATTTTCTTTGTGCTGAAAATTTCTTACCTGTCGTAATTGGTAGACACCTCCTGTAGTTATATCTGGCCTTGGTATCACTTCAACAGCTGCATATTCTCCCATATCATTGAGCTCTTGAATTTCAACCCATAACTCAATTTTTCTGATGAGTTCTGACCATCTAAACCATGAGATAATAACCAAATTAGAATATATAAAATAAGACCTCTGTCAATCTTATTAATGACTTTATACTATCTCTTTATTAATGTTTTGAATCTAAAGAACAGAAAATGACTCTTCAAAAATGCTAAAGGTATGAATAAAGAGACAAAATTAAGTTAAATAGCAGGTCATAATAATGCCCACAGTAATGATATAAAATACAGTGAGAAAAGGATAAGAGTTTATGCTAGGTTGACTAGTTTTCCAAACTGTGTACTTAACAAGCAAAACAGCTTTGAGTTTTGTAACCTGATCTCAGGTTGTAAGATAGGAACCAGAAAGTTTTGCCTACAAGACAAAAATTTTCTGGTTAACAATTCCCAAAAATGTAGTGATGCGTTCCAAATAAAACTTGAAAAAATGCTGCTTTTTGACTTTTAAAATGAAAAAATAAGAAGAGAGACAAAATGTTTTTCTCACTGTTTTAAGTGTTAAATTTAATCATAATAAAAAATTTTTACCTTCAAAGAATTAACTAAATTTCATGCAATATTTCATTGTAATGGAATTTTGCTAAGGTGAATTTCTACCATGTTAAATTTACAACCCTGCTCTGACATTCCATCCAGATAATCAAGCGGCACATACAGAATGTAAACATTTGAATATAAAACTTTAAAAATGTCCATACCTATCAGCTAGCGATCTAGACCTCATGAGCTGGACATCTACATCCCAACCAGGCTTTGAGCTGCTAAAGCCAGCACTGCGATGGCCCCACACTTCAATGGAAAGGGCACCTTCAGAGCAGTACTCAACAAACTCTTCAGTCACATTTACAACAAATTCCTTGAAGGAAAGAAATCACTGTTGAAATGGGGATTTTTACCACACAACATATACAGAATAGAATCACAACAATGTTTCTGAACTACTCTATCCGTACAATTATACTTAAATATAATAGAAAATATAGTTGCAAAGCTACAATAAAAAAGTAAATTATTAACTATAAATCTATATATATAAAACAGTTCCATAACTGACTGACTGACAGATAATGTACAGACCAAACCGCTGGACCTAAAGGACTGAAATTTTGCATGGTGATTCTTCTTATAATGTGGGGGTGCACTAAGAAAGATGTTTAAAAAATTCGATTTTTTTTAAATTAAATTTTTAAGCTCTTTTTGCATTTTTTTTAAGTTTGCATTTAAAATAATAATCATAGGGTTATAAAATTTATATCATGAGAAAGATTATAAAAATTCCTTTAAAATGAAATTTTTTCTAATCTTTACCTCCATTTTCTGATTTTTGGTGAATTTTTAAAGATTAATTTTTAGAATTTAATTTATTAAATGTTGATCACGTGGTTTCTTTTCTTTTTGTGATACTTTAAATTAATTTTGCGTCACGTGCATAACAACAAAATATATTGAAAAAAAATACTAAAATATGGTAAAAGATAAAATTTAACCACTAGACTAATTGAGATGAAAGTTTAAGAATTTAATTTAAATTAGTATGTTTTATGGATATTAAACATATTAATTAATTGCATACATTGACCGTTGTATTTAATTTGAATATTTTCTTCTACATTATTTTGTCTATAAATATATCCGTTACGTTTTTTTATAAATATATATATATTTTTTTGGCATTAATTGCAAACATTGACTGTTGTATTTATTATAAACATATATATATATATATATATATATTGGCATTAATTGCATACACTGACCATTGTATTTAATTTGAATGTAGCAAAGCACGGGTATTCAGCTAATAGGTACATGTAAACTCAAATTACAAATTTGAAAAGCTCATAAGGCTTCAGCATCTTAGCGAGAAATTGCCTACATTACAAGTGATGGCTGGCAAAATGGCTAAAAGAGTTTCTTTTTACTTATTTTTAATGAAAATTTTAAGGTTTTTCACCTCTAATATTCAAATGTGTCATAAAAATTTACATAACAGTATAGTTCAGATGAATACATAATTTATTTGAAAATTTCAGTTTTCAATATTGTAAACTGTTTTATACATCTGAAAAAGTGGAATCTACTTTTAGTAAAAATTCTTGAATAATAAAAAAATTAAATCTCATGTTTACAACATTAAATATGAGGCAAAAAAAAATCTTAAACATGTACTTTTATCTAATTGTTAAAAAAGACAATTACAGGCATATGAAAAAATTGGTAATTTCTCTATCTCTTAGTTAGATTTAAAAAAAATTAATACTTCAATGTGTACAACATGAATATATATGTAAATAAATAAAATTCTTGATTTAGAGGTTACTAAAAAAACAAACAACTTCATCCAATTCATTAGAGTCCAAATTCTCCCAAAATTCCACATTTTTTTTATCTGTCCTTCAAAGTTCTCATCACTGAGCATATCATACAAGCTGCTTTGGTAATATAGTCTTGCCAAAGAATGAAAAGCTCTGGGAACTATCTGGTTTTGTTTGCTTCCATCTCCTGGTCACTATCTAGGATATACAGTATTTCTTAGAGCAAGTACACATTCATTTCCTACTTCTGTTCCCAAAACACAAAATTTTGTAATAACCAATACAGTAATATTTCATTGTCTAAATATATAATATCTTTTGATATATATATATATTAATGCAGATACAAAGGGATTGAAGAAATTTCAAAATAACTGACACTTAGTGACAATGAAGTTTGTCTGTGAAAAGTTTGTTCTAATGCAAAATCACTTAAAAATGTACCTTTTGATGCTCTCAGTTATTTTCAAACACAATGTTATTTTTTCTGAGAGGTATAAAATGGTGATGAGAAAAAGATGCAATGTTTGATAAAGGTAAAGGAAGTAAAGAGTTTTATATCTTCTACTTATCATTCAAGGGCATGTTTTTCATATGATATCAGGATGTGGTAATGAAAGAAAAAGAAAAAGCATCTGCATAATCTATATATATGTTGCTAAGCCGACTTTTTGGGCAGTCTGTGAGAGAAATCTACTGCATCAATTTACTACATTTTTGTCTTAAATGAAAGATTGTAATTTGCAAATTTGTCAAATTTGATTTTTGCAACTGCAATTTCTATTAATTAGTGATAATTTACAATTAAAAAATTGATTTATCACATGTTCAGTGACATATTTAAATCTGGGTTTAGAAACTCACTGTTTCTGCGCATGCTCAGTGACATGTTTTAGTGATAAACACGTCTATCCCGAGGAGTCTCTCTAGATCTCTCTCTGCCATTTGTATTTTTATGATAATTATGTTTATGAGATATAAGATTAAACCTGATGGAAATTGTTTATTTCACGCTGTTTAATGAAGGATAATTTACAATTTAAAAAATGCTTTCTGCATATGCTCATTGACTTTTTAAATTTGGCTTTAGATACTCAGTAAGCACAAGGCCGCTTAAACACATTAATTTGTTTCTATGCATTATTATGATTTTCAACATTTGGCAACGATGTGCTGAGTATAATTTGTGTATTAGTACATTTATTTACAATCTAGCCGTCATGTTTTGATGGGTACCAACTAGTTATGTATTAAGAAACCTAAATGATTTTTCAACAGCATAATTGCTACTCTGCAGCAAATAATCTTAGCATGAGGACAATGCTTTGTAAAGGGATCATAAATCATACAATAAGAATGGCAAAACTATAACTGCATGTTAACAATTTAGAAGTTAGTTAGTCATCTGATCCAACAGCAACTAACAGTAATTTATATGCATTGCACTCAATGGCCCAATAAATTTGTTGTCATGAGGCACAGAAAATACCAGAAAAAAGGGTGCATACATTAGTACAGCAAGATGTCATTAAGTACATTGATCAGCTTCAGTGACATCACATAAGCAATTATGAATTGGATTACTGCTTTTAATAATAAAAAGGCTTTCCACTTCGCATTCCCTGATAAGACTAATCTATGAAGACTGTTCACAACAACTTGAAAATTTATTTAAGAACTTAAAAAATACTTAACAATCAAAGTTATATGTGCATACATTAGTCAAACAAAACAATTTGACAAAAACAAAACATTTTTGATTCTCATAAAATAATAGTATCAAAGAAGCAAAAGCAGAATTTACCTGGACATGTTCAAATTTGAATGTCATACAGTCTTTTCCTTTACGTGATGCTGGATACTCAGGATTAACAATGGGCGGAACAACAACAGCATCTGGGTGGCCCCAGAATACATACTGGCAAAATACAAAGTTAGATAGTGACGGAGGCAGACCAGTGGCGGATTTGATGGACAGCTGTGATGACAAAGAGATATATTATGAACAAATTTTAAACACATCATAAAATATTTAGTTGCATTTAAATGGGACTTATCGATTGTAATCTATATAAAACAGTTCCATAACTGACTGATTGACTGACTGACATACAATGCACAGATCAAACTGCTGGACCTAAAGGGCTGATATTTTGCATGGTGATTCTTCTTATAGTGTAGGGGTGCAATAAGAAAGATTTTTGAAAAATTCTTAGATTTTTTTTGGATTAAATTTTTAAGCTGTTTTTGTAACATTCTTTAAAGTTTGCATTTAAAATAATAATTTGAGGGTTATAAAATTTATATCATGAGAAAGATCATAAAAATTCCTTTAAAATGAAATCTATTTCGCATCTTTACCTCCCTTTTTTGATTTTTGGTGAATTTTTAAAGATTAATTTTTAGAATTTAATTTATTAAATTCTGGTCACATGATATCGTTTCTTTTTATGACATTTCAAATTTCTTTTGCGTCACATGCATAACAAGGAAATAAATTGCCAAAAAATATTAAAATACGGTAAACGATAAAATTTAACCACTAGATTAATTGAGATGGAAGTTTTTAAAGAATTTAATTCAAATTAGTATGTTTTATGGATATCAATTAAACATGTAAATTAAATGCATACATTGACTGTTGTATTTCATTTGAATATTTTCCTCTACATTATTTTGTCTATAAAAATATCCGTTATGATTTTTTTAAATATATTTTTTTGTTTTTTGGGCATTAATTGCATACATTGACCGTTGTATTTATTATAAATACATATATATATTTTGCCATTAATTGCATACATTGACTGTTGTATTTAATTTGAATGTACTCTGTAGCAAAGCACGGGTATTCAGCTAGTACATACATAAAAAAATAATATTTCAAAGCATTTGTTATTATGTTCCTTCTTTTGAGTGTAGAAAACAAAACATTTAAGTTTATCATCACTTATTAATTAAATGGCAGATGATTTATACATAATTCAAAATCTGAAATGCAGTCATAAATTAATTTCAATAAAATTAATAGACCAAATAAAAGTTAATATTAAAACTTTTGACAAATTATGAAGTAAACAAAGCAAATGATGTTAGAAAAAAATTACCTTATCTATCTATAAGATAATCATACCACAACATTTTAAAAAGTTACAAGAAAAAAGTCATCATCACAGTCATATGCATAAATAATACAATTCGAATCTACTAGACATATAATGATACCACAGACACTACCAAAATAATTAAGTGAAAGTGTAGCATGATGTATTACTTGTATAGTTATTTGGCGTCCCAAGTTATTATCACTAATGTCATGAGTACTGTCTTTCATTTCAGAGCTTCTATCAGCTTCAGATTCAGAAGTATCCAAATTATCCAAAAAACTACCTTCTAATCGGCAGATTTCAACATGAAGTCTACCAGCAACCTAGGAAGAAGATTAAAAGGCTTAAGATACTGAAACCAAATGTTTCAAACAGAGTTGTTAAAAATATACTTGTTTAAAATAGGGATTAATGGGAGTGCAGATAATATTACCTCTCCTTGTTGGCTAATAATAGGAACCTGGTAATCCAATTTAACATCATGGAACAGAAAATCTAAAAACACATTGGCAACACCAATGAGATTATGATTTTCTTGTGATTCATAAAAAGGATCCATAGCTTTAGGTGGTAGCCCTTCCTGCATAAAATAGCAATACATCATTATTAAAATGTGAATAAGAATTAATTGCATAAACGAAAAACAATAATATAAAGTAAATCCAAAACAATTAAGAGTTTGAACACAAAAAAATTCTTAAAAGCTTTAATCACCTTCATTTTAACTTATAACATTTCAAACTTTTTTATTCTTAAAAATATTTTACAGATAAATTGAGAGTTTTATATTGAATATAAAAATACCCAAACTTGAAAGGTCAGGCAATGGCTGAATGGCTAGGGTGATAGAATTTGGTTCCGAGCACAGGGGTTTGAATTCTGCTGTTGGCATGGGTGTTCACAGACATTTGGAATTGGCTATAAACTGTAGATCCTAGTAGTTTAACTCCTGGGTAGCAAAAGTTGACTATATCATTCTAAACCAACCTTCAAAACTTGAAGGAATTTTAATGCTCAAAACCTCCCATTATAAATGAATTATATTATTAGAAATTCCTTAACAAAATAAAGAAAACAAGAAAAATTAACTTTCAAATAATAAGTCAAGAAATAAATATATGGTTAAGAGCAAGATGCATAAGTATTATTTTTTAAAAGATAAACAGCTAATGTTGTTTCATTTGCACAGATTGCATATTATGATGTTCTCTTATTATCTGTTATAAATTGTTATCCCACAGTGAAAAACTTTTTTCCTCCAGTCTACTAATAAAACTATTTAATGGGTCATAATTGTAATCAATGTTTTTGTCCTTTTCTGATTTCACACAGAAAACATTTATTTCCGTTTTTAAGTACTCAAAGAGTAAAATGAAACCTCACATTAATACATTTTTAAAAAAATATTGAAAAGTGTATAAATAAAATTTCTCAGAAATTTTCTTTTTACAAATAGTTATTTTCACTTCTGGGATTTTCCCCTCTTTCTCAATTTAGTACTGAGTTTTTATTTGCACTTTTCTTTTGGAGTTTCAAGCAAGATTTACGGTCCTGAACTTCACAGCATTCAGGACTGTCTGACAGTGCCAAACTTAAAATTTTAAGTTGTAATATAAGAAAGAGAAAAATATACTTTGAGTATTTATAAAACATGTTTCAGTGCTGTATACCTTCATATTTAATCCTTTCTCTTTTCTTTCTTGATACATCTCCCTCATATCAATAAGTTTATTTTCTAGCTTTTCCATTGACCAAACTTGACCATTTTTATTGCGCCTCTTCACAAGGACAGCTGGTTCACTCACAAAAGCTCCTTTCTACAATGGAATGAAAATCAGGGCACATTAAATATTTCCTACAATCTCTCTCTCTCATACACACAGATGCATACATTTAAACAGATTTTTAAAATACATTTTTCTAATAGACATGGAATACAAAATTATTTATTTAAAATCTAAAGGACAGCCTCACTTACATTCAATTCCTAAAATGATAATTTACGATATGAACTGATTATAATCTGAACTAAAATACAAAAACAGATAAAACAATACCATGTTTATGAAAGGAAATCCCTGAAAGTCAATGTAATTCATCTCCATAAGTAAAAATATCACTGCATCATCCATGTCATTCATGATGGACAATATTACAAGTAAAAGATGTTAAAGTATCTGTATTTATTAAAGGAGCATTAATAACAATCGAAAGGTTGCTGTAGTCATCTGCCGTTATAAGTAGTGTAGGAATACAGATTAAGCAAACTTAATTGTCCAGATAAGAGAAGCTCTGAGTGAATGCTGCAGTGGTCATAGGTTCAAGCCTGCTAAATTTTTGTTGTAAACTTAAGCAGCTACTTATTAATCAAATTATGTTTTGCAAATTACTTATTTTAATATCCATATGCATTTGATACATGATTAATTTGGAGTCCTCAAATTTGTTAGTTTAGACACAATTTTTTCCATTAGAATAAAAGATGATATATATTCTTCTGTTTTCTGGGTTCAATGGGATTGAATAAAAATCTCTTCAGAAGTGCACACAAAATAAAATTTATTATTCTCTAAATTCTTCAGGCGCATACACAATATTACTAACAGAAAACACGTAAAAACTGTCTTCAATACAACAGAAAACTCTGAAAACACAAGTCAGAATAACAGACTTCAATACAATATACACCTAACACACTTTTGATACATTCAATACGCAGCAGAAGAGAACACTGACTTCCAATGGCAATCTCAAGTATATTTACAGACTTCCAACGTGTCCCCTATCAGCCGCCAGCTAGAAATCTCCAGAACGAATGAAAAAGATCTAGAAGGTTGACGATCATTTGGCACCATATCCCCAAATTTGGCGATATATCGCCAAATTTGGTGACCAAAATAAGTCTCCAAATCCATCGCCAATTTGGCGAGATGACCGTAGACTGGCAAAATTCGTAACAATATATATATATTTCACATTTTCAACTTTTTTTATTTGAGGGCAAAAATGTAATATCCATGTTTAATTTATAGTGGAATTGCAAATAATTATTTGCAATATAATAATACTTATTATGAATAATAATTTGTTCAATTTATAGTGAAATTTTTGTAGTTTTTGCAGTAAAACGCTTTTGACTTAAACCACTTGACATACTGACTTACACCACTTTGCCTTTCACTGCCTCATATATATATATATATATATATATATATATATATATGGAAATTATATAAAGCATCACTGCTACCTTAAAACGATTGTTTACAATTCTCACTAATGACATCAATATATTCAAGTTATGTTTGACATAACACATATACACATACACCCCATAGTAAAATGAAGTGTTATTCAAGACATAATTGTCCCAACTAAATACTATTTATTAACTTAGAAAAAATCAGACTACTCTTTAGCGAGAGAGTACCTTTCTGTTTGGGCTGAGATTTGCGGCAGGGATCTGAAGTGTGACTTTAAACTCCGTTTCCTTGCCCATCTCTTCAGCCAGAAAGTTCGCTTCTCGAACCAAGCCATTGGCCCTTACAATATCTTCCCGTAGTTTGGCAAGGCTTTTCTTGAACAATTCATCCCTAAAATAAAGATAATTAAACAATCTGAGTGCAATTGCAGTTATGCTTCTTTAATATTTGATCATTCTAACCCGATTTCCTTGTAACAATAACATAGCTTACTATAGCAAAAACACAAGAACATCTTTTTGCAAACTAATAAATAATAAATACAGATAATTTTCAATTAAAGGATTTATCATAGCTTTCCAGGGTTTTTCTCAGTTTAAAAGATGATTTAGTTTTTATGTTAAGGAATTTTTTTTTCCTCATTCTGAATGCCTTTTGTACTTAACTGATACAAAATAATCATGTTGAGAAAATACAGTTACCATATGGATTATTTGTAAAAATTCAAGGAGAAAAGTGAACTGACTATCATCACATCTTAATTTTTAGAAATATACATGCAATATTATATGAATTAAAAATCTATATATATAAAATGCGTAGATATGCGGCACAATAATTGACGATATTTCTATACTCTGAATGGCAACAGCTGCAACTACCAGATTGTAAACATCAGCGGGAAATCCGCAATTTGCAACCGCGTGTCAACATGGATTTATGCACTGAAATCAGAAATGCTTGAAAGTGAGCTACACAATCAAGTGAAAATTGGGAACAGTTTCAAGAAAGAAAATGAAGTAGAAATAATTCATTAAGAGAGAGCATAAATGAGGTGAGGTTAGGCTTAACCGTCACTGGCATAGCAACCGATAGCCAGTAATAGTTAATTTTCTACACTTTTTTCAGTACTTTCTGAATTTTTACTCCATTTTATAAGTGAAGAAATTTTCCCAACAATTCCCGTATTTGATGTAATGAGAAAGCGTAGATATCTTAATTTTGAAGAATAGCACATACAGAGGGGGAAGTAATTTATAAAATCATTGGTGTTGGGTTCTCAGTCTCATCTTTAACTCAGTTCTGAAGTAATGGAAATTCACATTTTTTAATTACGATGTTTTAGAATCAGCCCTATAAAGAATACCCCTAAACAACGTATATTTATGATGACAGGTAATGGTAACATTCCTTACATATGCTTCTTTCAGTTGAGATGTTTTGCAAAAGAAAATATAAAACTAAAAGCGACCATGCTGGTCGTGCAGCGGCTAGTAATAATGAATTTAAAGTATCTGAAATGCCAACTCATAAGTAAATGGAACTTTACATTACCTGCACAATAGGTAGTTAGGGCAGGCAAATGTTTAAAACCGGCAGGGAAAATATTCCTCATTTTTTTACACTAAATAGACAACAATTTTATCAATTTTAATTATTTTTATTTTATGAAAAACATTGTTTCCAGGGAATTAAATTTGTAATATTTCAGAAGAACTAAGCTTTTGAAGAATTTATGCAAAAGCATAAATCCTCAACATACAAAATCATTATTATTTCTGAAGAAGAAACCACACACACCTTTTATGGGAAGCTTGAAATTTTTTTTTAAATGATGGGAAGAAAGCAAATAATTACCTATCTTGTGCCCATCGTTCCATTCGTGACTGTACATTACTCGTGGGTGTGCCAGCAGGGGTGAATTTTCCCAGACCAAGCAAGTCAAAGGGAGGATAAGGACTGTAAGGTGTGCCTGGAGACATTTGATTCCTAAGAATTTGTAATTGCCGTTCATACATTTGCCGCTGTTTATCCAAAGCAACTAAATGAAATAATATAGGTTATTAATTAGTACAAAATGAGAAGAGAAGTTAACATACAAGTTATTTATTAAAACAGTTCTATTTGATTTTCAGTTTCCAAGAATACTAAAAATGTGACTGTAAGACATCCCAGGTCTGGTAAAACCCATGTCAGGGTTGGCATGTGGCAACTCTGCTTCTGGGGGGAGTGCTTTGTTGTCCGAGAGAGGTAGTTGGAGTTGAACTGCAGACGAGAACACATAGGACAACTTGGCCCACTAACAGGGTTTAGCTGCCGAATATGGCTCTGCATGGCAGATCACTGTTCTTTTAATTACTTTATGTGTTACTGTGTGTGCTGTGTCCCTTAAAAAGGATATAATAAAAGCTTGGGACAAAATATGGAAGTTTTTTTTGTGTCATCTGTGTTTCTCACATGAAAGGACTCCCATGTAAAGTGGTTAAGCCTTTATAGAGATGACAAATTTTAAAAGGTCTCAATAACTTAAAGATATTAAATACAACTATTTATATTTTCAAAAGATAGCTGCCTTTGATTTTCAGAGTTTCATCACACCTAATTTTGATTTATAACTTCATTGTTCCTACACACATTTCTATCATATTTATGATTTTTGTTAGATGTATAAATACACCTAACAGCGTGAATTCTAGGAAATTATTTGCATCAATCAATCAGCACATTGATGTATAACAGTGGTTCTAATTTTATCCATGTTCACAGAAATGACATATGCTTGAGATTAGAAAGAATATTAGCAAGGGGTTTAAATATTCATTTAATGGTGGAAAATGTGACTATTTAATTGACAATTGAAGATAATTAACAAATTATGAATGCCATTTATTCAGGGGTGTGAATTTCTGGAAAAAAAATTTGAATGATGATTGTGATTGTCAAATATGAAGTTTTTGAGTTTAGACCAACTTCTCTACTTCTTTTTCTGATGAATGTCTAATATCATGCTCATAATTTAAATAATATATTACTTTTATACCTCAAATTTTGATTTTGTACTACACACGACTTGATTCAAAACCAATTTTGAATAAATCTCAAATTTTAAAGCAAGCTTACAAAACTATGTATTCACTCTGTGTACACACTAAATAAAACCAATATACAAATATAGATATAGAATATTTTCAAGTGGTTTCTGAGAATTTTTCCTCTGAGATTGAAATAGAGTTTTAGGATTTTAATTTTAATAATGAATGACAAAAAAAGTGATTATTCAAAGGTTTTTTAAAAGAATAAATAGATGATTCCTAGTACACTGGCATGCATGTAGGCTCAAACTTTAAATTTCTCTAACAATTTTGGAACTTACACATTAAGAAGCACCATAGTGCTTCATTAGCTTACATGAAGGTAAAATATTTTAGAGTCAGTGATAATTACAGTTTAAGTAAGGTCTTTATTAAAAAAAAATTACAGCTGTATAATGTACAGAAAAACTTACTTTGTTTATCCTCTTCATGTTGTTTTTCTAGCGCTGCCATTGCTGATTGAATTGGATCATTGCTAAGCTCATTCATCATCAATTCTTCTCGGGCAAAATCATAATCAAGTGGACGTTCAGGTATATCAGGGCTATTGCAATCTATTTAAAAATGATTTTAAAAAGTAAGTAATAAGTAAAAAAGACACAATTAAAAAAAAACTTGCATAGTAGAATGTTCTTTGAGAAACAATGCAATTATATGTTTTACGACAGTGTTAAATTCTTTTAAGGTCTAATCTCTGAAAATCAATTCCAATCTAATGCCCAGTTTACATTTCATTTCCGCATTAAATATCCCATACAAACAAAATACATTGCCTGTATAATTTTTTAAATTATATTTTCTTTCATTTTAAACAATTGAACTTTTTTATTTTTCCTGTAATGTTCCATAAGTCCTTCAAAGATTAAAGTATATATTTAAAGAATTATTACAAAGTTACAGTATCCATGTATTTTTTGCAAA